>JBBBDQ010000343.1:992500-1105000 GCA_037127315.1 Ascarosepion bandense
TGAAACACAGAGTCGTGAGTAAAACGTAGGATTATATATATATATATATATATATATATATATATATATATATATATACAGAAAATCTATGCAAGAGCCAACAAACCTACCTCGGTTTCACCCTACGGCTCGTCAGGGTAAATTGGGTTTTCGTCTTGGGTTTTTTTTCTTTTCTACGAGTATTTGACTTTTGTTCATGTACTTCGTTTGATTCTTTTTTTACTTCCCCTCCTTTTCGCTCCAAGTTCGTCCTCGATGGGTTATTCAAGATGATCTTAAATATAGTATAACTATTACTAGTATTAGCAGAATTATTCTTGTTACTATATATATATATATCGTTCATTCAGTAATGAATTTGAACACTCTCAGCTACTGGCGTATGTTTACATTGTATATAACACGCTAAAGTCCGCTATCCTCTACCGAGCGCTCATAGCTCATATACAACGTAGAATCGCCGACTGATGACAATTCAGTCGGGTTTCAATTTTGGTTAGAAGCAATCGGATGTCTAATCGTGCTGATGAGCTGAAATACAGGGAAACAATTCTGTCTGCGGATGGGTATAAGATTATAAGAGGCCGTGTATTCGCGTGTATCGAATTTTTCATTTGTTTTAGGAATATCGTTAGGCTAAGTTTCGCAAAGTTCATTCATAAGTAACGGAACGAATTTAACTGATTATTTATTTTCAGTTTCCTGATGTGGAGCTCAATATTTACGACAATAATTAGAAAGAATGGCGGGCTCAAAAATCTGGCATAAATAAGCATGTTCAATTGTTTTTTTGCAGGAGGTCATAAATACTATATTTTACACGCACAAGCACACACACACACACACACACACACACACACACACACACACACACACACACATATATATATATATTAATAGGGTTTACTCCAAACAAGGCAGTAAATTGTACTAAGTACAAAAAATCTGTCACTTTAACTGAGCAGGTTCATACCTGTTTCCCTCGGCATGAACCTGCTCAGTTAAAAAGTGACAGGCTCTTTGTGTTTATCGACGCTCAGTCTCTACACTGATATTGAGCACTTTACGATAAAAAAAACGGCTTACCAAAATATATTTTATCAGTAAAAACACTGAAACACATGAAACTTGGCGCTAAACATTATCACAACTGAACAAGATAGATAGATAGATAGATAGATAGATAGATAGATAGATACTTATTATTAGTTTTTAATAACATTTTTTCGCTACAAAACAGCTGTCGTAATTCGGTTCTATATTACCCACCTCATCAGGCGATATACTTGTGTAGCGAAAAATTATTTTTATTATAAACTCTTATAATAAAAAAACTTACTAATAATATTGCTTTACTAAGGATCGAGCACTGTTAAAATGTAAATGCTGCGACCTGTGACATTCCATTAGATCTTACTAGTACTAAGATAAGATAGATAGATAGATAGATAGATAGATAGATAGATAGATAGATAGATAGATATGTGCAGGCTAAGATAGATAGATAGATAGATAGATAGATAGATAGATAGATATGTGCAGGCTAAGATATATATATATATATATATATATATATAGATAGATAGATAGATAGATAGATAGATAGATGGATATGAGCAGGCTAAGATAGATAGATAGATAGATAGATAGATAGATAGATAGATAGATAGATAGATAGATAGATAGATAGATGGATATGAGCAGGCTAAGATAGATAGATAGATAGATAGATAGATAGATAGATAGATAGATAGATAGATATGTGCAGGCTAAGATAGATAGATAGATAGATAGATAGATAGATAGATAGATAGATATGTGCAGGCTAAGATATATATATATATATATATATATAGATAGATAGATAGATAGATAGATAGATAGATAGATAGATATGAGCAGGCTAAGATAGATAGATAGATAGATAGATAGATAGATAGATAGATAGATAGATAGATATGTGCAGGCTTAGATAGATAGATAGATAGATAGATAGATAGATAGATAGATAGATAGATAGATAGATAACATATCTTCATTCAAACATGTTTCGCTGAATAATATAAACATTGTGTATACTTATTTTTATACTTATCCTTTCCAAATATCTAATCAGTTACTTGATGTTAAGATGAAGTTCATTAAGGACATTTTTATTTTTTTCTCAAGTAAATTCGACTTATTCTAAGATCATCTTCAGGGATAAATTACAAGGACAATCTTATTGTAACTGCGATTAAAACATGAAAGGACGCGCTTTTTTATAGTTATTTTTAAATTTTAAATTTATTGTCATGGAAATTTTTTGCGAAAGAAGCGTTTCAATATGAATTACAATCACATTGCAATTTACCTCTGAAGATAATCCTAGCAAAGTTCGAAAGTACTTGCGTTAAAAAAAAAAACTACGACGAATTTCACCTTAACATCAAGAAACTTATTTGACTATTGGAAAGGATCAGTGTGCCGTGTTCCTTGACGACAAACGCGATCATCTCCATTCACATCTCCCTACCCCTTGTAGCTCTTAACACTCTTTCTCTCGTTACACCCTCTAAACCCTGCTCTGCCATACAATTGCTCAAGCCCATCAAGTATGTCAATGTTTATATCTATATCTATAAAAACGACAAGTGTTGGCGTTGCCTATTTGTTTGTTTGATAGATTAGCGTCTGCATTTTGCGGTCTAGGTCGATAGGAGTTGCGCTCAGATGTAGATCAAAATTTTAGAACACTAACGACACCTTGAAACTTTTCAAAAAGCCAAAATTAGGAATAGAAAAACATATTTTATCACCCCACAAAGTCAGGGATCAGGGATCAGTTTATGTATTGATTATGAAATAGAATCGATCACCCCACTTTATATTATCTATATCTATATATGCTGCCCCTCCCCCTCCCACCCTAATTCAATAAAGACATTCTACGTTGTTATCTATATCTATAAAAGTGATGAGGGTGGACGTTGTGTATTTGCTATGTAAATTCAACATATGTTTTTTATTCTTATCATTCCTTAAACTACCCGAGTGAAATCGGACTAAACTGGTAGTTATTCAATGAAACGCAAATCTCTCTCTCTCTCTCTCTCTCTCTCTCTCTCTCTCACACACACACACACACACACACACACACACTCAGACACACACACTCACACACATAGGGTGGCCCAAAATTCACGAAAGGGTTTCAATGTTTAATATCTCATTTATATTTTGCTTAAAAATTGTGATACTTCAGAAAAAGGATGTGAGATTTATTTCCCCCCTGTGTGAAAGGTAAAATCTTTTAAATGGCGACCATTTTTCTATTGTTATGAACGTCCTCTTTCTAAGGTGTTTTCCATAACAGCCCTTAACGTTTGTGGCTCTAGTGATCTAATTTCTGTTTAAATGTTATCTTTAAGTTCTGCAATTGTTTGGGGGCATGTTGACATAAACTCTTTCCTTAAGATAGTTCCCCCACAAACAAAAAAAAAAAAGAAAATCTGAATCGGTCAGATCTTAGGAACAAGATGGCTAATTTATCTCTGAAAATCGAGAAATTAATTTTCTATCAAACATAATACGCATTTGTGTCCAGTAGTGGATCTTTCCATGTTTGTATTTCAGGGTCTTCTTTATATAAACCTGAAATATAAAAAAATAAATGATTACTAAAAAAATGTTGTTAAATATTTAAACCTCTTCGTTACTTTTGGGCCACCCTGATATGTATATATAAATATATTTCATTTAGAAATGAGTTATTTTCGCGACCTAGGTTTCAACCTTTCAGTACCTTCAAGCAATTGAGAATAACTGATTTTACTGTTTTTCGAACAGGGATTGTTTTACGAACGCGCAAGTGGAAACTAAAACATTTTCAAAATTAAGAGGAGTTATTTAAGGATCTTAAAACACTTTCATTCATGTTTGTATGATCCTAGGAGGTATTTATGGGTATGATTACATACACGCATAGCATGGATGTAAGTGTTCTAAGATCCTTAAATAACCCCTCTTAATTTTGAAAATGTTACGGTTGTTTGAAAATTCCAGTTGCACGTTCGTAAAAATCCCTGTTCAAGCGTTTGAAAAACGGTTAAATCAGTTATTGTAAATCACCTGAAGATACCAAAAGGTTGAAACCTAGGTCGCGTAAAGAACTCATTTCCAAATAAAAAATATTCAAAAGCTCTACAATATAATTTACTGAACCCTTTTTAATACAATTGTGTACTGGTCTAATTTAATTATGATCAAAATTTGCTAACTAATATATATATATATATATATATATAGGGTGACCATAAATTCCGTGTGCACTTTTAAAAATTTATAACTTTATTTGTATTTGGGATAGAAATAATCTGTAAAATTTTTTATAAAGATTAATGTTTCAACAAATTGGAGATCCTTGTCCCTTTGCTCTGCGTGTTAGACAGTTTCTAAATCAGGAATTTCCTAACAGATGGATCGGAAGAGGTTGTCCATTTTACTGGCCTCCACGTTCGCCAGATTTGACTCCATTAGATTTTTTTATGGGGATATGTGAAAACAATTGTGCATGCAACCAAACCTAGTTCATTAGATGATTTGAAAGCTAAAATAACTAATGTGATTTCAGGTATTACTGTTAATCAGTTGGCAAATGTTTTCCGTGAACTGCAAAATCGTATTACCCTTTGTATTGCTAATGATGGAGGACATGTGGAAACTTAAATAGAATTTCAATAAAACCTCAAAAATATAGATTTACTTCTTTCTAATCCTTTTTATAATTTTTTTTGTTTCGCAAATACAAATAAAGTTATGAATTTTTAAAGTGCACACGAAATTTATGGACACCTTATGGATTGGTGATCCTCAAAGGGAGTCACAACATCACACCAATTTTTTTTTTTTTAATCGTTTCACCCCCAAGCAAGGCATTCCACTGCCACTATTGCGCTTGGGGCTACATAGGGGAAGGTAAATAGAAAGAGTGGTTAGATATAGGAAATGTCAGAAGGGGGGGTGATAGATAGTTGGAAGGATGGGAAGAGTGTTTGAAAGAATGGAAGCAAGTTATTGTGTTAGGAGGTGTCTATTGACCTTACATTGAAACTCCTGAAGACTGTAGCCGTCATGTTGAAGGGAATTCCACAGTCGGGAAGTACGAGAAAAGTAACTGTTGGAGTAGAAGTTGGGGTTGCATTTTATCGGTTTCACTGTAAAATGGTTTAATTGAATATTTTAGCTCTAGCACTGATATTGAGCGCTTTCACATTAGTACCGTGCATATATCATATATAAACAATGTACTATATATATATATATAAGAAAGATTGATGCAGACACGTTATTTCGTGGTAAATCGGAAGTTTAGGCCTATTTCAGGCAAAGCATCATCAGCTTTCGTCTTTATTGTACAAAGGATTTTATAATGTGTAAAATCCTTTGTACAATAAAGAAGGAAGCTGATGATGGTTCGCCTGAAATAGGCCCATACCTCCGATTTATCATGAAATAACTTGCCTGCTTTAATTCTCTTATATTTGCTCTATATGGATTTATATACATATATATTTAGAGCTCTCTTAGAGAGTTATCCTACCACTGTATGTACAGGATACTCCTTTGCATTCTTCTATATCTACACCGCATGCTGATATATATATATATATATATATATATATATATATATTTACTTATGTATTTATAACATTTGCATCAAATGAACTATTCTGGTGTCCAGTTCATATGCTCTCTTCCCCATGCTAGTCTCTTCTTCTTATTTGGACGAAGCAAAGGTCTTCCTGGCTTCCTTGTAAAATTTTACAGTGTACTAGTAACACTGGGGTGGCTTAATAATTATCACCCTTGGTGTATATATATATATATATATATATATATATATATATATGCTTTCATATAAACAACAATGAGTTTAAGTTTTGTACTGAACAATTACAACCGAAGTATTGAAAATTTATCCCACTTCGAGTCTCGTACCCTGTCAACACTATATCTCATTCATTTTTTGATGCGTTTGATTCTCGATATAAAAGCTTTCCTATCCGCCTACATATGTCATCTACGCTTCTCTAATGGTAACTTTTCGTTTTTGGCAACTTTAGGCTTTTGTATTCTTGTTCAATTTTCTCTTCTCCTCCTTTTAATGTTTCTTTTAATGTTCGCGTGAAAAAGAAAATTCGTAAAGGCTCTGAATTTTATGAAATACTTATTGTTGCATCTCTGAATAATTCCGCATCGATAGTTAACTTCTTCAACGCTTTTTGTCACCAACTTTTCCAGTATCGTGAAAAAAATAGTTTTGTAAAGATTCTTAAAGAGGCTAAGAACAATTTTCAGTTTGTTTTGTTTTGTTTTACGGCATCTCAACACCTCAATGGGTTTTTAAACGCCGACAATTTAAAAATAAATCATAATAAAAAATGATGTGTGTTCTTTGTAAGAAATCAGTTTGTAGATCAGGTTTTATTGATGTATTTTTTATAAAGAAGATTTTGTTGAAATCAGATGTATGGCTGGTAATTTATTTTTCAAAAATATATTGCTAATAATATTTTTTTAAATGTATTGCTGGTAATCTATATCTATAAAAATGATGAGGGTGGACGTTGTGTAAGTATTTGTTTGATAGACGCGACTTAGCATCTGCATTTTGCGGTCTAGCTCGACGGGGGTTGCCCTCAGATGTAGATCAAAATTTAAGAACGCTAACGACACCTTGAAATTTTTCAGAAAACCAAAATTAGGAGTAGAAAAATATATATTATCACCCCACTTTACATTATCTATATCTATATATGTTGCCCCTCCCCCCTCCCACCCTAATCCTATAGAGACATTCTACATTGTTATCTATATCTATAAAAGTGACGAGGGTGGATATTTGTAAGTATTTTTTTTTTTTAATCATATCACCCCAAGCAAGGCGATAACGCCACTGATGCGCAGGGGGCTACGTAAGAGTAAAAAGATTGGAAAAGAGAAAGCCGGAAACCACATCCTAACCAGGAAACAAGGGATGAGCCTCTTCACCTGTTCAATAGACGTGGATGGGGTGTGAACCGGGCGATAGTTTAGTCTATCTACTCCAATTAAGTCTATGTAAATTCGTCATATGTTTTTTATTCTTATTATTCCTTGAACTACCCGAGTGAAACCGGGCTAAACTGTTAGTTTTAGTATAAAATCTATTTTTATACTTTCATAGTATGGTGTCTCCAGTTTTGTAGGTTAACTATTTGGCCATAGAAAGGAATCTAAGAGGTGCTTCTATCCTGGGTCTGGGTGGACCAGGGAACAGCAAGCAATTAGGAAGTGGTTCCCCGCTTGTCAAAACCTGAAAATAAATGAAAATAGAATGGTTCTTTTGTTAATGCTGCACAATAACATGTGCATCAAATGAACTATTCTGGTGTCCAGTTTTTGTACTCTCTTCCCCATGCTAGTCTCTTCTTATTATTGGCTGGCCGAAGCAAAGGCTTCCTGGCTGCATTGTAAAATTTTGCAAAGTAATAATAACAAAAGAACCATTCTATTTTCATTTAGAAATATCCACTTGGCAATAAATACTAAAAATAGTATGATTTTTTTTTAATCGTATCACCCCGAGCAAGGCGGTAACGCCACTGATGTGCAGGGGGCTACGTAATAGTGAAAAGATTGGAAAAGATAAAGCCGGAAACCACATCCTAAACAGGGAACAAGGGATGAGCCTCTTAATCTGTTCAAAAGACGTGGGTGAAGTGTAAACCGGGCGATAGATAGATCTATCTACTCCAATTGAAAAAAAACAAAAACAAAGTGAGAAGATTAGAAAAGAGAAAGCCGGAAACCACATCCTAAACAGGGGACAGGGGATGAGCCTCTTAACCTGTTCAATAGACGTGGGTTGAGTGTGAACCGGGCGATAGATAGATCTATCTACTCCAATCCTTTCTTTTAAAAAACTGGCTTGGCCTAATAATTATGACCGGTAGTATATATATATATATATATATATATATATATATATATATATACTATAGGTGCAGCTTCTTCCCGCGTTGGCTTGTAGAACCGACACCCAGAATGATACTTTTCCGATCACGACAATTTTAATCGGTTCAAATATAGGGTTACCCGTTATCTTCCTCACGTATCCACATAAACTGTGCCTCTTACGCTGTAACCCGTTAACTCGAGTGACTCCTGGGCCTTGTACAGAGTGAATATCACTGTAAGAAAAAACCGTCTGTGATGAGACTCGGACTCGGGTCTCATCGTCACAAAAACGAACATTCTAAAATGTCATATAGACAGAACGCTGTGCTGTAAATAAATAAAAAATCAGAATATATTAATATAAGCAATAAATTTAATCTATAGTAAAAAAATATTATTAATACCTTATTTTGATGGGGATTTTGCACGCTTGTCAAAACCTGCCAATCAAAGACATTTTGCCGGATGCAATTTATAGTCATACGCAGGACCAAGATATAATTTGTCGTCGTACCCATCCTCTGCAGAGGTGTAGTCGGCATATTCTGAAGCCCAGCCGAAAGGACCGAAAATTTTTAGTGTTGATAGTGTTTTAAAATTTTTTTTTCAATAAAAAGTAAAATTATCCACTTGAGTAGCTATTCAGTATTACATTGATTGTTTTTTTGTTTTTTTACGGTTTATCTGCATATTTTAGGTTATTTAATTATAAAAAATATTTTTAGATTATAAACATTTTTAATAATAATAATTTAGTGATACAAGCCTTACTGTTTAAATCATAGCTGGGGAGAAGTGGTTGATTCATACATTTCTCAGGGATATTGGAGTGTAAGTGAATAAAACGAATGCAAATGAAATATGGTCCTCAGATTAACAATTCCAAATCGTTAACCATTACACCATGCGCAGATCTAACCTTACAGCACCTGGTATTCCCAAAAAGTCATTTATCTAGGTACCGATCAGGCTCGACGTTTCCTAACTTCAGTTATTGTAACGTAACCGGTGTTTTAATGTGATATATTCTGTAATACAATACCGACTTAGCTGACCGCCTGCATTCACTCTCTCACCGGCGTGATGTTGCTTCCACTGTGCCTCTTCTATAAGTACTTTCACGGCTTCTGCTCGGATGAACTTAAATCACTGGTACCCACTAAGTGTGAATTTGCACGAGATACTAGATTGGCAACTAGGTCCCACCCCTTTACAGTGAAACCGACGAAATGTAACCGCAATTTCTACTCCAACAGCTTCTTTTCTCGCACTTCCCGCCTGAGGAATTCCCTTCCGCATGATTGCTTCCCCGACGGCTACAACCTTCAGGAGTTTAAATGTAAGGTCAATAGACACCTCCTAACACACTAACTCGCACCCATTCCCTCCAACACTCTTCCTACATACCTCCTAACTCGTCTATCACCCTCCCTCTGACATTTCCTATACCCAATCGCTCTATGTAACCCCCTGCGCTATAGTGGCAGTGGACTGCCTTGCTTGGGGTGATATGATTTTAAAAAAAAACAACAACAGCAAATCCAAGTTTACAGCACCTGGTGTTCCCAAGATGTCACCCATTTTGGTACTGAACCGACATGACGTTTCTTAACTTCGGTGATCATACGAAACCGGAGTTTCAACGAGATTTGTACCGTACACCAATACGACATGCACATTCAAGCTTACAGAAATTAGTATTCTCAACCGGTGACCCATCTAGGTACTGACCAGGATCGACGTTTCTTAACTGCCGTATGCCAACACAACCTGCACGTACAATGATATGTTCTGTAAGCCAACAGCGCCTGCACATCCGAGTTCTCATCATCTGGTTTTCCCAAGCTGTTACCTATCTTATTACTGGAAAGGTTCGTCATTTCCTAACTTCGTTTACAGTATGAGAACCTGTGTTTCAACGTGATATGTGCCGTTAAATAACATAACCTGCATATTCAAGATTAGAGCACATGATATTCCCCAGTAGTCACCCATCAAGGTACTGATCAGACTCGAGGTTTCTTAACTTCGGTTATCACACGGGAACATATGTTTCAACGTGATATGAACCGAAAGCATATCCCGCCTACACATCCAAATACACAGCAGCTGGCATTTGCAAGTGGTCACCCATCTAGGTACTGACCAGGCTCGACGTACCTTAACTTAGGTTATCGTATGGAATGTTGAGATTTTCTTCGTGATATGTGCTGTAAGCAAATACCAACTGCACATCGAAGTTCCCAAGGGGTCACCCATCTAGGCACTAACCATGCTCAACGTACCTTAACTTAGGTTATCGTATGGAAGGTAGAGATTTGTGCCGTAATAAATATTAACTGCACATCGAAGTTCAAAGCAGCTGGTGTTCCCAAGGGGTCACCCATCTAGGTACTGACCAGGCTCGACGTACCTTAACTTAGGTTATCGTATGGAAGGTAGAGATTTTCTTCGTGATATGTTCCGTAAGCAAATACTGACTACACATCGAAGTTCCCAAGGGGTCACCCATCTAGATACTAACCATGCTCAACGTTTCTTAACCTCGGTTATCGTACACGAAACGGTGTTTCAACGCGTTATGTTCCGCAAGCCAATACAACGTTCACACTCAATTTTAAACCACCTCGCATTCCGAAGTGGTCATCCTCTAGGTACTGACCATGCTGGACTTTTCCACTCTTCGGTTAACATGTTCCGTAAGACAAGACCACAAACAAATTCAAATTCACAGCACCTGGTGTTCTCAAGCTGTCACCCATTTTGGTACCGACCTGTCATTAACTTCGCTGATCGTACGGAACCGGTGTTTCAACATTCTTCTTCTTCTATGTGCCCTGTCCCTTCAGGACGTAGGCGATCATGGATCTCCACGTCTCCCTATCCCTTGTGGCTCTTAGTATGTTTGCTCCTGTTGCTCCTGGCAACCCCCGTTCCGTCATCCACCTGATCAGGCCCTGCAAATATGTTATCCGCTGCCTTCCTCTGTCTCTCCTTCCTTCTATCTGACCAGTCAGTATCAGGTTCTCCAGGCTTTCCTTCCTCATTGCATGTCCCAGGAACTTCAGTTGTCTCTTCCTGATGCTCAGCATCAATTTCCTTTTGTTGCCATTCTTTCTAACACTTCGTCGTTGCTTGTATGCTCAGTCCACGATATCCGTAGCATCCTTCTGTAGAACCACATTTCGGCCGCTTCCAGTTTTGTCCTCATTTTCGATGATATTGTCCAGCATTCACAGCCGTACTGAAGAACTGACATCACGTAGCAGTCTAGCACTCTTTTCTTCGTTTCTATTGAGATCTTCCTGTGTGTTAGTATTTTGCTCATCTTCTGGAACGCGTCCTTTGCCATGCCAATTCGCCTTCGGATCTCCGTGTCGCACTTTCCATCTCCTGTTAGAACACTTCCTAGGTACTTAAATTCTTGGACTTGTTTGATTCTGTTATCCCCCACCTTACATGCGCCATAAGCCAATACAACCTTCACATCCCAGCATACAGAATCTAGTGTTCCGAAGCGGTTATCCATCTAGGTACTGACCAAGCCCGACGTTTCTTAATTTTTCTAACTGTATGGGGACCTGTGTTTCAAAGGGATATGGCTGTATGCCAAAACTTATTTTAAGTATTTTGTATTCTGAATCATATGAAAGTGTATCTCAATTAAATTCTTTAGGAATTAACCCTCACTTGCATTTCTCGGGCAGCTTTAAAGGTCAGGCTTAAGGAAAATATGAGGTTTCGAATGTCCACTCTAATCTTCTCAATCAGCACGTCCACCTTCTCACAGGCTATAGTATGAATAGTCACTCATAACCAGAAATGCCTGTCTTGTAGTCCGGTTTGCTAATCCCTTTGCTCGGGCTCAGAGCCCATCTGAGGTATATACTGCAGCTACGCTTAGCAGACCTTAGTTACAGTTTTTGTAAGGGACAGAGCGCGTTATCTAACAGTCTAAACAAACGTTCAAACTTTCGGTCACGATGACTTGTGACTTCGAGCTAGCACAACTATCGACGGCTCCCAAGGGGTCCGTCTACTCAGTTTCATTCACAAGGCTTGCGTCAACCAGTTCCCGCTCCAGTTGACACTACAATATACTCCCGCTCCAGTAAGAAACCTGTCGTGGCGGACAGACATAATCTCGCTGCTGACCTTGAGCGGGATCTACACTCTGTGGTGAACTGGGGCAAGAAGTGGCTTGTCAACTTCAATTCCTCTAAGACCAAGCTCTTGTCTGTCAACCATTACAGGCAACCTCTTCTGCCTCCCATAAGCATGGACCAGATGATTCTCCCGGAGAGTAATACACTACGCCTCCTCGGACTTACCCTGTCCTCAGACCTCAAATGGAACCACTATATTGAATCCATAGCAAAATCTACTGCTAAGAAGGTTGGGTCACTATGTCGATCCAGGATGTTTTTTCCACCTGAATCCATCCTGCTTATATACAAGTCAACCATCCGTCCGTGCATGGAGTACTGCTGCCATTTATGGTCAGGTGCCCCTGCCGTTCTCCTCAGTGTTCTTGACAAGCTCCAAAGGAGAGTCTGTAATGTGATAGGTACTGATCTGGCGACTCGACTGCAGCCACTTTCCCATCGTCGAAATGTGGCCTCCATCTGTCTCTTCTATAAATACTTTCATGGATTCTGCTCGGATGAGCTTAAGTCACTGATGCCTCCTCAACAGGTGTTTACCTGTGCAACAAGACTGGCGTTCCCACCCATTCACAGTCAGGTTAGCCAAATGCAGACGACAATTCTACTCCTGCAGCTTCCTCTCTCGCACTTCCCGCCTGTGGAACTCACTCCCGTATTCTTGCTTTCCTGACGGCTACGACCTCCAGAAATTTAAATGCAAAGTTAATACTCATCTACTAACCACTGGACTCTAGCTCTCTCCCCTCCCCTGTATAACCTGCCCTTTCTCTCCGCCTATGTATCTGTCATTGCACCTGCTTTCTCAGCTTTCTATTGTTCCTTTCTAACTAGCTTGTACTCCTCACTCTTTTCTAATTAATCTTTTTACACTTATGTAACCCCCTGCACATCAGTGGCGTTTCTGCCTTGCTCGGGGTGAAATGATTAAAAAAAAAAAGTATGATTTTCAGGCATTTTCAAGAAGTGCCGTATGCTGGGATCGCCTCCGATAACATCAGGAAGTCACCTTCCAAATCGACCTTGGTAAGATTCGAACCCTGGCTTTATGGTCCAAACGCGAACGTTCTAACCACTTAGCCACGCATTTAAACGAAACTAAATTTAGTAAGTATATATAAGCAGCAGTTGGTTCACTTTTACATAATGTAATTGTTAGCAAGATTGTCTTGCTAGAATCTAATACAACTGAATAGTGAGGTCGATCCTCACTGGGTACCCCATATTTTCGGCCTTGTGCCCATCTGAGATTGAGATAGTTGCACTTTTTATATAAGATTTTACTCTATACAATTCTCACGAACCATACAATGTAGAGTGTTACTATTATAAACGTTAATAGTGAAGTCGATCCTCACTGGGTACCACATACTTCTGGCCTTGCGCCCACCTAAGCGGAGCTTAGAAAATCAGTATATAAGCATTGTGATTGAGATAGTTGCACTTTGTATATAAGATTTTACTCTATACAATTCTCACGAGCCATACAAGGTAGATTGTTACTATTATAAATGTTAATAGTGAGGTCAATCCTCACTGGGTACCCCATAATTTTGGCATTGTTCCCATCTGAGCGGAGCTTAGAAAATTAATATATAAGCAGCAGTTAGCATTTTGTTTAAGATAGTTGCACTTATTTATATAAGATTTTACTCTATACAATTCTTACGAGCCATACAAGGTAGATTGTTACTATTAAAATGGTGCTGATAAATGAAGTGTGTGATAGGAATGATAGGGAATGTGGGAGGAAGTGAATATGATGATAATAAGGGAATGGATAGATAATCTCTGACCCTTGAATTTAAGAGGTTAAGATTAGTATTCTTGGAAGCATCCGCACGGGAGTTTGTTCCACAAAATGACAGTCCTTAGGAAGAAAAAGGTCTGAGTGGATCTCACTAATTTGTAGATTTTCATAGAGTGCCAATGATTGATGTTCGAGCCCGAGCAAAATGTGGGTACCCTCAATTCAGAAGTTAAAGATAGGCAGATTTATTCCAAGCTGAAGAATGGCGCAATACATTCTTTCGAAGTTAAAGATAGGCAGAATCATTCCAAGCTGAAGAATGGCGCAATACATTCTTTCGAAGTTAAAGATAGGCAGATTCATTCCAAGCTGAAGAATGGCGCAATACATTCTTTCGAAGTTAAAGATAGGCAGATTCATTCCAAGCTGAAGAATGGCGCAATACATTCTTTCGAAGTTAAAGATAGGCAGAATCATTCCAAGCTAAAGAATGGCGCAATACATTCTTCTGAAGTTAAAGATAGGCAGATTCATTCCAAGCTGAAGAATGGCGCAATACATTCTTCTTAACAACTATTAGATTTTTGCCAGACAATCTGAAGAAATTTCAAAATGAGTTCCTTTGGGTGGGAAAATATTTTGAATATATTTCTGCAGAATTACTGGTTTAAAACAAGAAGCTTACCCCCTTATAAAAAAGGTTCGCTAAGCTGAGTAGAGTATTAAGAGACTGGAAACAAAGAAGAATACTGGATTGTTATGTGATGTCTGTCCTTCAATATGCTAACGAATACTAGAAATTCTTATTAAAGATAAAAAAAAAAGACTTGAAGCAACTGAAATATGGTTCTACTGAAGGATGTTGAGAATACCATAGACCGAACATGTGAGCAATGATGAGGTTTTGGAGAATACCATAGACCGAACATGTCAGCAATGATGAGGTTTTGGAGAAGTTGGAAACAAAAAGGAAATTAATACTTTATATCAAGAAAAGACAGCTGAAGTTCATAAGACATGTAATGAGGAAGGAGATCTTGGAGAATTTGATACTCACAGGTCAGATAGAGAGGAAAGAGAGACAGGGGAAGCAACGCGTAACATATTGGGTATATAGATAATAGAGCGGGGTTTGGGAAGAGTAACAGGAGAAACCGTGTTAAGAGCTACTAGAGATAGGGAGAAGTGGAAGGCTGTGATCGCCTACGTCCTGAAGGTTATAAACATATGGTCATATAAACGAGAACGTAAAGTCTGATGTTTTTTATATTACATATCTTACATTATCTTATATTATATCACACACACACACACACACACACACACACACACACACACACACACACACATGCATTGAATCACGCTGCTTGGTTGGCATTTAGGTTTCATCCTCCTACAGTTGAAATAGTTAAGTGTAAACTTCACATCTACACGAATAGTTTCTATTCTCGCACCTCTCATCTGTGGAACTCTCTTCTGCTGACTTACATCCCTGATAGCTATAAGCAGCAGAAATATACATGCAACGTAAATTGCCATCTTCTACCTTCTTGAATATCGTTCATCTTTTATTCTTTCTTCAATACCTATTGTACCCAGTCTTTTTACTCACTGTAATGTCCTGTGCAATAATGGCAGCCCCGACTTGCATACGGGTGATATAATTAAATATATATCTAAACTTATTTATAAATGGAACTTTCTGTGTGTGTCTGTGTATCTGTGTATGTGTGTGTGTGTGTGTCCGTTACCTAAACGGCTGAACCGATTTTCTTGAAAATTTACACAGTTGTACTACAAGCGTTTGCGAGTGTTCTTAGCTAGGTTTTATGTCGAGGTACCACCAATAAATATCAAAAATCGATAATCGAAAAAATTGGGTTATGAAAGGAGTGGTTCGATTTTAATCAACTTTGATACACTCATAGACAAAGACGTTAGAAACGTTATTCAGAAGTTTCACTGTTGCAGTTCGTACAATAGTGTAGAAAATCGATAATATGTATATAAAAGCTTTCATTACACCCGAAGCAACGCCGGGCTCTACTGCTAGTATATATATATATATATATATATATATATATATATATATATATATATATATATATCCAAAAAGAATGAGCAAATAGGTAAAATCCCAAAAGGCATATCCTATTAATAATAATTTTATTAATATTAAAATTGATCAAGGTGGAGGACTCGATGTAAATAGTATAATCTATTACAGCGCCAAAAATCTTCTTCTAATATTGAGTCATGAATCTCCGTTTCTGCTATCAGTTTTCTTATGTCTGGCTAACAAATTTAAATAATTTTTTTCTTAACTTCCTCTGTATGGATATGTTTTTGGATTTCTGCCTGTATAGAAATTTTATAATAAATTTTTGTTTCCGATTGTTGCTGATGAAGCAAGAATTTTCTCGCTGAAATGGCCATTCAACGAATGTAAATTTCCGAATATTTTGACGTCCTATATATATATATTGTCCTACGTCTGTGGCACAATTCGGAGTTTCATGAGTTATGCAATCGTCTGGTGCATATATTAATCGTTAAAAAGATTTAAAATATGCACCTGATGATTGCATAACGCATGAAACACCGAGTCGTATCATAGATGTAGGACAATATATATATATATATATATATATATATATATATATATATATATATTGATTCCCTGGTGTCGATATCAAATAAGTTTTTTTTCGTCGTAAACTGAATTTTGAAGGCTAAATAAGTCCTCTGAGTAAATGGTATCATGGCTGAGACTAAGAACTACAATTATACCTACTTAGAGCCAAACCTGAAGCAAAAACTAAAATAAAAGGGCTGAAAAAAATACAGACAGACAGGTAGATAAACAGACACACACACAAACATCTTGCCTTTTATATATATATATATATATATATATATATTATCGATTTTCTGCACTATTGTAAGAACTGCAACAGTGAAACTTCTGAATGTCTTTTCTTATGCCTTTGTCTATGAGTGTATCAAATTTGATTAAAATCGGACCACTCCTTCTATAATCCGATTTTTTCGATTATCGGTTTTCAATATTTATCGAAGGTACCGCGACATAAAACCTACCTAAGAACACTCGCAGACGCTTATAGTACAACTCTGTAAATTTTCAAGAAAATCGGTTTCAGCCGTTTCGGAGTCTATAGGTAACGGACACACACACACACACACACACACACACACACACACAGACAAAGTTCCATTTATAAATAAGTTTAGATTATGACGCGGTAGCATATTTTGGATTACACTTACAGGATTGAGCATAGTGGATCGAACATTAGCGTTCTGATCGTAACACTTGTGTTCGAATCTTCTGATAACTGATCTGTTAAAGATGATTAGAACCTGGCAGACGGTATCAGTCACACATTGATGCAAGTCCTTTGAGGGAGATTGGATAGACTAAAATGATCAGAAGCTGCAATAGTTGTACTGGCAGGAATTCACAAGTCATCGTGACGGAGGATTTGAACGAAACTGTCACTCATAGACAAAGACATAATAAACGATATTCAAAAGTTTCAAGGTTGCAGTTCTTACAATAGTGCAAAAAATCGATAATATATATATATATATATATATATATATATATATATATATATAACATAGTGATGATCCACGTATACTGTCTTAATATGTATAGGAAAGAATATTAATAAAAAGTTTTGAATTTAAAAATGTAGTTTTTTTTTTTTACAGTATTTGTTTATTTTTATTATTGTATTTTATATTTCAGACCGCCCTCGGTCCTTCATCAGAAACGAGTGATCTTTAAATTTTAAAAAAAGAAATTTTTAATTTAAAAATCACTCGTTTCTGATGAAGGACCGAGGGCAGTCTGAAATATAAAATACAATAATAAAAATAAACAAATACTGTCCAAAAAAAAAACTACATTTTTAAATTCAAAACTTTTTATTAATATTCTTTCCTATATATATATATATATATATATATATATATATATATATATATATATATATATAAAAGGCAAGATGTTTGTGTGTGTCTGTCTGTTTATCTGTCTGTATGTCCTTTATACAAATCCACAATTTTTTTCCGATCCTCACCAAACTTCAGACAGATATTCTTTAGGCTGAGTTTGAGCTCCGGGACTATGTATTAATTTTAAATCTTTCATTACACCCGAGCAATGCTGGGCTATATTGCTAGTCTAAAATATATGACAGATATATGAATGAATGGTTTGTTTTATATTTGAAATCAAATAAAAACAACTGTGAGGCTATTTTGGACAAGCATACGTTGTATATGAATCCTGTGGTTGAAAAGAACTCGGTTTGACTCATTTCCCAAAGTTTAGGTAAAGAAAAACAAAAACAAATAAATCAGAAAGAAACAATATGAAATAATAAAAAATCAATATAAAACAAAATAATAAAAAACAGCATAAAACAAAATAATAAAAAACAGCATAAAACAAAAAACAACTTAAAATAAACGTAAAACATAAAAGAGCATAAAAACAAAATAAAACAAAAAACAACATAAAACAAATGTAATACAACATAAAACAGCATAAAACAAAAAGCAACATAAAAGAAAACCAATATAAAACAAATGTAATACACCATGACACATAGAACAACATAATGAAAAACAACATAAAATAAAAAGCAACATTAATCCAAAAAGCAGCATAAAAGGCATAAAAAACAACATAAAACAAAATTAAACAAAGCATAACACTAAACATAATATAAAACAACTTGAAACAAAAAAAGCATAAAAAAACGTAAAACAGAATTCTTAAAAGTTTTCCTTCGACTCAGTACATTGTTATGTAGATTCGTTTATTTCCGTTGAAACGGTAAATAAGTTTGGATTATAAGTTGATAAATTGCATAGTTAAATCATAAGATACCCTTACAAACCCCCACACGCACATATAAGCAGATACATATATATATATGCATATATATACATACATATACAAACATATATACACATACATATATATACACGCATATATATACACACACACACACATATATATATGTATATATACATATATATATATATATATATATATACAGACACACACGTACATGTATACAACCATGCATACACACACATACACATATACATATATATATATATACATATATATCTATATATATGTGTGTGTGTGTGTGTATGCATGGTTGTATACATGTACGTGTGTGTCTGTATATATATATATATATATATATGTGTGTGTGTGTGTGTGTGTGTGTGTGTGTGTGTGTGTGTGTGTGTGGAGTGTCCGGTCGTGTTGAACGTTTTTCGGGACAATAAATAATATGCGAAACATGAAACGTCCATATTATTGAACATTAACCCTTTCACAAAATGTAGATGTTTCTTCAAATAAATATTAATTTCATGAAACAGTCGAGCAAAGATTCTTTCAGCGCCTACTCTTACACACACACACACACACACACACACGTGCGCGCGCTGACACATTCACAAACACACACAGACACACACACACACACACACACACACACACACACGTAATTACAGTTTTGTTTGTGTTAGCAAAAGAAATTATCTCCTTGATGAAGAACCTGAGACCGGATCTTATGGCAGACTGACAATATATAACAAAATCAACTATTTTCTTGCTCTTCCAGTCTAGGATATACTAGATAGATAGATAGATAGATAGATAGATAGATAGATAGATAGATAGATAGATAGGGACAGAATGGGATAGATAGATAGATAGATAGATAGATAGATAGATAGATAGATAGATAGATACCGGGACAGACAGACAGACAGACAGACGAAAACACTGATAGATTGATCGTTTGAGAGATAAATATGAATGGACTGAAATAAACAGATAGATAGTTTTATATATATATATATATATATATATATATATATATACATATATATATATCGCAATTGTTTAGCATGTATCTATGTAAGTATATATGTTAGTATGTGAGTATGTATGTATGTATGCGCGCGTGGCCTAGTGGTTAGAACGTTCGCCTTTCTGACCATGAAGCCCGGGTTTGAAGCCATGGTTGATTTGTCAGGAAGGTGAATTCTTGAAGTTATCGTCATGGAGGAGGCGATCCAGCGTGCGGCACCTTTGGAAAGTGTTTGAAAAATCATGCCACGGGTTGACCCAAGCCTTGTGAATGAAATTGGGTAGACGGCTTCCTTTGAGGAGTCGTCGTTGGTTGTGCTAGCTCGCAGTCATAAGTCATAGTGACCGAAGGTTTGAGCGTCCTGGCTTTGTTCAGGAAGCTCAAACCTGAGAGACAGATTAATACCTTTCTCAAGGGTATTTGCGCCCAATTGAACTGTTATGTTGAACTCACCTGTCACTAGACAGATACTAGACTCTCCCTCCTAATATAAGTAACAGTGTAGCGAGTAGTCAGGGAGGAAAATACGAGTTAGTGACCTGGTAAGTTACTACGTGATAATACAAAGTTACCACCAGTACGTCGAACCTAAGGGACCGACATTTGTACTTACAACGCACAATCTTCTATGTTGTACTCCACAACATGAACGCAACCAATTCAACTAGAATATTTTTTTTAAATCATATCACCCCGAGCAGAAAGAGTGAAAAGATTGGAAAAGAGAAAGTCGGAAACCACATCCTAAACAGGAAACAAGGGATGAGCCTCTTCACCTGTTCAGTAGACATGGGTGGAGTGTGAACCGGGCGATAGTTTAGTTTATCTACTCCAATTGAGAAAAAAAAAAAGAAAAGAGTGAAAATATAAAGCCGGAAACCACATCCTAAACAGGAAACAAGGGATGAACCTCTTCGAACTCGGCTCTCCGATTTCACGTTCCGAGCCGATATCCACTGCACCACAACGCACATAGTAGCTACAATTTCTTTCTTCACTCTATAATATAGCTGACCGATTGCAAGGGATTGAATGAATTTTTAAAGTTTCCACAAAACATTTACCTTTGCTTCATCATCATCATCATCATCATCATCAGTCCTATGACCGGGTTCGGTCGTAGGGTCACTGCGCAACAGATTACCTAAGCAGTTCCTTCCAGATATCTGTGTTCATTCTCGCGAACGGTGCCTTTTTTTAAAAAATCATTTCACTCCAAGCAAGGCATTCCACTGCCACTATTGAGTAGGGGGTTACATAGGGGAAAATAATGGGAAAGAGGAGTTAGTATAGGAAATGTCAGAAGGAGGGTGATAGACGGGTAAGGATGTAGAAGGGAAGAGTGTTTGAAAGAATGGGTGCGAGTTAGTGTGTTAGGAGGTGTCTATTGACCTTACATTGAAACTCCTGGAGATTGTAGCTGTAGGGGAAGCAAGTATGTGGAAGGGAATTCCACAGGCGGGAAGTGCAAGAAAAGAAGCTGTTGGAGTAGAAATTGTGGTTACATTTTATCGGTTTCATTGTAAAAGAGTGGGATCTAATTGTTAATCTAGTATCTCGTGCAAATTCGTACCAGGGGGCACCAGCGATCTAAGTTCATCGGAGCAGAAGCCTTGAAAGTATTTATAGATGAGACACAGGGAAGCCACGTCACGCCGGCGAGAGAGTGACTGCTGACGGTCTGCCAAGTCGGTATTGATCACATAGCAAGTGGATCTGGCAATGCACATAACCTCTTCAAGCCAAACCACAGCCGATGTCCTCCACATTAAAAACTCACCTTGACCACCGTCATGTGACCATTGATTCCATCGGTAGAACGCCCCGTTCTCTGACAGTTGACTTCAGTCTAGGAGCCCTCCACCCAACGTTACAGTTTTCTCACGTGACTGGCTCTGTTCATAGTTATGGTGTCAACTCTACTCCATAGTTCTAGAGAGTCACTTGCCCTAGCGCTAGACAGGTGTTGTTTTTAATCCTGCTGCGTGCCTAACCACTTTCAACCCCCGAAATACCTGGTGGGAAAACCAGGTAAGTCAACTATGAGGCAACCGTTCGCAAGGGTTTACACTATACCAGCATCACTCATAGATTGATCTAACATAATCGTATTGATCTAAAATTAAAATAAATAATGAAAATTTAATGCGTATTTCGTTAAAAATCCAAACTTACTGTCTCTATCATATCGTTATTTTCGTGGAAATTGTTTTGACGAGCGACATCTTTAGTTCCCCACATCCTAGTCCATAGGGCTGAACAACTCTAATTCACTCTGTATTCTATGGGTAAGAAGAGAGTTACATAGACAGACTCCCGAGAGGATGCTTCCTCGATCACTACAATCTTAACCTTTTAGACTCTAGTTATGTATTTGTATCCTACATATCTTCATAATCTACACTTACTTCCTCTCTTACGTCCATATAAAAATTTCATTCAATAAACTCTATTCTGAATGGCTCTCGCACTTTATACTGGTTGAAAATTTACTGAAGTTAAAAAAAAAAGAGGAAAAACTATACAGCGTGATTGGAGAGGCTGACTAGTGAGACATGTGACTTTTCAGAAATAAAATAACCGAAATAACAATTAGAATTCTGTTGCTGGGTTCGTTTGCTGAGCTGTTAACTGTTACGCCACCTTTCACCATAAAGCATCATTGAGTATACTCATTTTCTAGTGGATAGAACATTCTTAAACAGATACAACACTTTGATCGATAAACAATACTTTATAGTAAAAAAATACTTGTAAAGTTCGCAGAAACCAAGGCTTGCAGATAAACATGACCCGTGACTTTTTTTCTTTTTTTTTTTATAATCATATCACCCCGAGCAAGGCATTTTACTGCCACTGTTTTGCAGGGGGTTACATAGTAGAAAAGTTATTAGAGAAAGAGAGTGACAGGTTATAGGGGGTGTCAGGAAGTGGGTAAGAGATGAATAACTGTGGCCATAAAGTGAGGGATCAATTTATATATTGTTTGTAATATAAAATTGATCCCCCACATTATTTTTACATAATAATTTCTTGTCTGTTGATAAGCCGTAGAAAACGAATCAGCCAGTAAATGAAATACGGATTAGCTACATATGCATGTGTTTTAAATTTATTTACATTCTCTCGAATTTAAAGGTATAGAATTTTTTCTTTTGTTTTTTATAATCATATCGCCCTAAGCAAGGCATTTTACTGCCACTGCTTTGCAGGGATTAACATAGGAGAAAAGTTATGAGAAAGAGTGACAGGTCATAGGGGGTGTCAGGAAGTGGGTAAGATAAGGATAAGAATACTGATGGGAGTGGAGTGGACGGAGAAAGGAGCATCAGAGAAAGGATACAAGTTAGTGAGATAGGAGATGACTATTGACTTTACATTTAAATTCTTGGACATTTTAGCTGTAACTGGAAGCAAGTAACTAGAAGGGAATTCCACTAGCGGGAAGCGCGAGAAAAGAAGCTGTTGGAGTAGAATTTGCGTTTACATTTTATTGATTTCACAGTAAAAGGGGTGGGACCTAGTTGCTAATCTTGTGGCTCGAGTAAATTTATATATAAAAGGAACCAGTGAGCTAAGTTCATCGGAACAGAAGCAGTGAAAGTCTTATTCTCAAATATTTTCAAATTCCTCTCCTGCAGGAACACTAACCCTGATTGTCGAGTCAAGCACACATTTCTCATTGGGGAAAGACGCTTCCATCACCGCCGTTTTCTATAGTTGGTCTCATGTTAAATTTAGCAAATATATATAGTAGTAGTCCGCTTAATGAAATCCTTGCGCTGCATCTCCTTCACTTGAACAAGATTTTGATTTTATTCGCAGTAAATCTTGTAGCATTATCGATAATATATTTCTGCCGCCATATTTATAGATTACAGGGTCAAGTATCTGTTTTCGTCTCGGATAATAAAACAAGATTTGATTTCATTATGAATGTTTTCCGATGTTGATAGATAAACTCTAACCCATGCATAATATCCAGGAAATGTTATAATCTTTTTCACCCGGAATTTGACTCAGAGACTTGCCTGTTTTTAATTTAAGCTGGCAGTTCAAGAAAGACAAGCTCGCTTTTTTATGGAAAACTAGACAAAGAAAAGGAGTGACACATAACCTTATATTTTGGGCTGCATTTAAAACTTTACTCTTTCAGATTTGAGAAGTTACACTACCGGTCATAAGTATTAGGCCACCCCCGTTTTTTTAAAAGAAATGATGTGTTTCATATTATTTTTAGTATTTATTGCCAAGTGGATAATTCTAAATGAAAATAGAATGGTTCTTTTGTTATTATTACTTTGCAGAATTTTACAAGGCAAATAGTGACAATTTACCCATCGCAACCTGTAGATTTTATATATATATATATATATATATATATATATATATATATATATATATATATGCACTACCGGCCATAATTATTAGGCCATCCCAGTTTTTTAAAAGAAATTATGTATTTTATACTATTTTTAGTATTTATTGCCAAGTGAATAATTGTAAATGAAAATAGAAGGGTTCTTTTGTTATTATTACTTTGCAAAATTTTACAAGGCAAGGAAGTAAAGATGAACTCATCCAAATCACCCAAGATTTTCTTCATTATTTTATTGATGAAACTGCAATATAGGTAATTATTAAATATTAATAGATTTATTTGATGCACACGTTATTGTGCAGGTGTTTACCCGTGCAACCAGACTGGCAACTGGGTCCCACCCATTCACAGTCAGGTTAGCCAAATGCAGACGACAATTCTACTCCTGCAGCTTCCTCTCTCGCACTTCCCGCCTGTGGAACTCACTCCCGTATTCTTGCTTTCCTGACGGCTACGACCTCCAGAAATTTAAAAGCAAAGTTAATACTCACCTACTAACCACTGGACTCTAGCTCTCTCCCCTCCCCTGTATAATCTTCACTTTCTCTCCGCGCATGCATCTGTCATTGCACCTGCTTTCTCAGCTTTCTATTGTTCCTTTCTAACTAGCTTGTACTCCTCACTCTTTTCTAATTAATCTTTCTACATTTATGTAACCCTCTGCACATCAGTGGCGTTTCTGCCTTGCTCGGGGTGAAATGATTAAAAAAAAAAAAAAGTATTAACAAAAGAACCATTCTATTTTCATTTACAATTATTCACTTGGCAATAAATACTAAAAAAATAGTATGAAATACATCATTTCTTTTTAAAAACACAGGGGTCTCCTAATAATTATGGCCGGTAGTTTACGTGCAAAGTACTCAATAGGAATTCAGAATATTTCAAATCTTCTAGGCAAGTTATATAATGCATGAATTAGGAGTGAACATCAGAAAAGGATTAAAACTCAATTATGCCGTAATCAGAGCCTAATAGTTCTTCCTCACCACAACGGCCCTTCCTTGAAAACAACTTCAGCCAAGAGCTGCAACTTTTAATTTGGTAACACAATATATCTATACAGTTAAAAATATATTTCTTTTATGTTGTAATTGAATTAAGAAGTCATTAAAACGGAAGTCATTAAAACGGAAGACATTTGTTATTACACATAATCCATGTCATTAAAGAGCTTATCTAGACATATTTCTTAATATTTTTTTCTTCAGCGCCTTTTCACAGATTTCTACGCGGTCTGACTCTCTCTATATTAGCATTACACTTATAAATAAATGAGGGTTACCAGTATTTATACTTTATGGTCACTTGAATGCCATACGTGATACACGCTTTGGGCGATCATGTCTCGAAAGAGACATGACTGACTGGCCAGAAGATTGCTTTAGGTGATAGACTAGTTGCCAGTCAAGGCTGTAGAACTTATTTAACCGATACCTAGAGGAAAGAGACAGATTAATACCTTTCCCACGGGTATTTGTGCATAAGTGAATGCAAGGAATTCAACTGAAATTCTAACTCAGATTCCCGATTTGTCGTTCCGAGTCAATACCCACTGCTCTAAAAAGCACATCCCATATTAGCATTATACATATAAATACTTTAGAGTCGCCAGTAAGATTACTAGTTGCTTATAAGGTAATACACACACACACACACACACACACACACACACACACACACATATATATATATATATATATATATATATATATATATATGCTGTTAAATATAAGAGACAATGAATTTCTATTATGTTTAATCATGAGCCGTTCTAAACGTCGTATTTTGGCTTTAATTTCAGTTGAAAATAGAGACAAAAATTCTCCAACATTTGGATAATTTTTTTATTAATTTGCTTCTAAGCTTTCGGCTCACATGAGCCATCTTCCGAGAGGTTATTTAGACGGTAATACAAATTAATAATTATCCAAATGTTGGAGAATTTTTGTCTTTATTTTCAACTGAAATGAAAGCCAAAATACGACGTTTAGAACGGCTCATGATTAAACATAATAGACATTCATTGTCTCTTATATTTAACAGCATATGTTTAGAAAATTATTTGCTGCCTCGATACACTAAATATATATATAAATTCTATGATATACAAAATACTTTTATATATATATAAAAGACTATGACTTTTTTTTTTTTGCTTAAGATCCATGTTAAAATAAGATAAAAATTTTCCTTATTTTTTGCGGCAATTAAAAAATAATGAAAAATGTTTTTTATTCAAATAT
Organism: Ascarosepion bandense; assembly: GCA_037127315.1. Taxonomy (NCBI): domain Eukaryota; kingdom Metazoa; phylum Mollusca; class Cephalopoda; order Sepiida; family Sepiidae; genus Ascarosepion; species Ascarosepion bandense. The sequence goes on from JBBBDQ010000343.1 coordinate 1,018,948, forward strand.
TTCTTTTATTGTGTTTAGTATGAAATCTGTGCCCAGTGTTTTTTTGTGATTTCTTCAAAGTTTGGTCGAATGTGCGATGTTCTTCAGTTGAGTGTAGTTTTTATCGCTTCTTATTTTTTATGTTATTTACCGCTGAGAAGCTTAATTAACACCAATAATAAGTAGAAAATTTCAATAAAACTGATAAAGCGTTGTTAACACCCGAACACTAACCATCAATTAAAGTTACACCACTATTAACCATGGGTATATCATACCCAATTTTGAAATTATCAATAAATAGTAAATATAAATCTTTATTTGAAATATTTTACATGCAGGCATTTCAAAATTTGTACTTTGAGTTAACATTAGGTAAGGAGTTAACATTAGGTAAGGAAATCAGGTACTGAAAATTTAATTAAATTATAATTAAAATGGCGTCATTCGCGCTGGGTACTATATGCGCATGTTCTCGGGTTAAATAATGTGAGCTAAAAAATGTTTAATACTTATTCAAATACTAAGGCTGCAGAATTATGACTTCCACCAGAATTTATTTAACGTTTCTTCTACATCCGTCTTTTTCAGATATTTGCACGGGTTGGTACCGCCCATTTTAAAACTTTACACTTGTAAATGGAGTCGTGTGACTGCAACACAGTTAATGCCACTTGATTATGTTTTTGGCGTTATAGGAGCATCAAGTACCGGAAGTGAGTTGTGGCGGGAACAGCTAAGTAGAAGTTACCAGACCGTAGATTTTGACTACAGGATTTTCGCATGATTTACTACATAGCAATTGCAGCTAAACGCTTAAAATGCTTCTAAAATGCAAATATATCGCTAAAAAGAATTTTAAATAAATATTTATATAAAATGCGCCTTGGTATCATCAGAGGTCAAAAATTTAAATCCCCTTACTCCGTTGTCAAAATTAAAGCACCTCCATTAATTCCACTGAACACTTCCGCAAACTTGAGAATTTCCAGCTTCACCAATTGGGCATGATAACTTTGGTCGAGCATCGTTGCCTTAAACTATTGGATTTTTCAGAAATTTGAACGACTTACAACCACATTGTTTTTTAATCGGTATCCCCCACCCATGTAAGGCAGTAAAGCCGCTAAGACATAAAGTGAGAATTAAGTGTGGAAGAATTAAGAACAGAAACATTAATAATGAGCGAGAAGAGGAAACAGTAATCAAAAGGACAGTAGATAGCGATTAGCATTGCATTTAGGTTTTCAGAGATTAAAATTGACTGGAAACAATGGAGCTAGACGGGAGTTCTACTGACGAGAACCCACTGTGCAACACTAAAACACCGCAGTTTTCGTCAGAACACTCAAGTTACGCAACATCGAGCCTGGGGAGTACTTAGATGGGTGACCGCTTGGCAATACCAGGGGTTGTGAGCTTCGAGACGCGGTGTGTGAGTGGTGTAATGGATGATTGTTCCAAAAGATAAATTAGAGAGCCAGTTTCGAATTCGATTCGAGCTTGTTACATTCACTTATGCGTAAATAACATTAGGCAATCATGAATCAAAAAGATGCCATATCCTCCCCCTACCAATGCGAATTGATCCGGGATAGTAGGGTAATGGCTCATTTCTCCGCCACACACACACACACACACACACACACACACACACACACACACACACACGTATAAATATGTATATAATATATTTGTTTGAACATTATTTTTAATCGATACTCGTACTTGAGTAGATATTCTGTTTTTAATCAAACAGTAACCAGACTTTCTTAGGGGAGCCGGTCGATGTGCAGTGTAACTCGACAGTTTGGACGGATACTGCTATCTGCTGACTTATCTGCTCTTAGTTTGTATATATATTCTGTTATACACTGGTTCAACCTATCTTCTTTTGGAGTCTTTCTTCCTGGCCCTAACAGATAGATAGATAGATAGATAGATAGATAGATAGATAGATAGATAGATAGATAGATAGATAGACAGATAGATAGATAGATAGATAGATAGATATGTGCAGGCTAAGATAGATAGATAGATAGATAGATAGATAGATAGATAGATAGATAGATAGATAATGAACAGACTGAGATAGATAGATAGATAGATAGATAGATAGATAGATAGATAGATAGATAGATACGAACAGACTGAGATAGATAGATAGATAGATAGATAGATAGATAGATACGAACAGACTGAGATAGATAGATAGATAGATAGATAGATAGATAGATAGATAGATAATGAACAGACTGAGATAGATAGATAGATAGATAGATAGATAGATAGATAGATAGATCCATCCATCCATCCATCCAAGTAGATAGATATTAATAAATATATAAATATGAGTCCAACTTGTTATTCATTTTTAGAACAACCACTAACGGAAAAAAAAACCCTGCGAAATAATGTCACTTTTTTCTTTCAAATTCTTTTCCTGTGTCCGAGAGCGTTGGTAATGGAAATAGTTGCGATATTATGATATAATTATTTGAAAATATTATAATCACCAAGCGAGACTAATTTTAACCTGCATACAAATATTCCCACATAATGACTGCGAAATTTGTTAATAACTTCATAACACTAAATTGATCGCTTCAAAAACGCGTTTTTTCCCTGTCTGCATGTGTGAGTGCGTGTGTGCATACAGATCTTTACAAAGAACAACTTTTTTTTTTTTGTTTTTAATAGAATTCACTCCACGCATCTCATAAATGCCACTGGTGCATAGGGGTTCCGTCAGTCAGTCAGTTAAGTGCCATACGTGATACAATCGTACGATCATGTCTGGAAAGAGACATGACTGACTGGGCAGAAGATTATCCCGCAGTAGGTTGCCATTACTTTCTGCGGTAGACTGATTGCCGACCAAGGCTATAGAACCCAATCTGTCCTATTATTTGACTCATAGCTAGAGGGGGAAAAAGAGATGTATTATATTATTAAGTAGTAATTAGTGGGGGATCAGTTTAGTACTTCATAACAATATAAAACTGATCCCCCACTTTATGCACAGTAAAAGCCTTGATCATGTTTTTAACTATTATATTCAGTAAGTTAAGTGCCATATTGATGCACACTTTGGGCGATCATGTCTCGAAAGAGACATGACTGACTGGGCAGAAGATTGTCATGCAGTAGGTTGCCATTACTTTCTGCGTTAGACTGGTTGCTAGCCAAGGCTATAGAACCCAATCTGTCCTGTTATTTGACCCATAACTAAAATGAAGAGACGGATTAATACATTTCCCAAGGGTATTTGTGCGTAAGTGAATACAAGGAATTCAACTGGAATTCGAACTCGGCACCCCAATTTGTCGTTCCGAGTCATCTTCTACTGCACCACAACCCCCATGCGCAGTGGGTTACATTGAGAAAAGCGAGAAGAGGAACAGGTTACTTTCGGGGAAAGGATAAGAGAAAGATGAAAATTAGAGGGATAAAAGATGGCAACTGATGTTGCACTTAAACTTAGAGAGTGTCGTTATCAAGGGAGCGAGTGTACGGATAGGAGTTCCAAAGGCGGGAAGTGCGAGGAATGAAAAAGTTAAAGTAAATGAGGCTGTTACATATGACCGTTTTCAGTGTCAAAGAGTGGAACCTAGCTACTAGTCAAACAGCGCGACTAAATTCGTGTAAATGGGGGACTAGGGAGTGGGTTTTGCTTAACGACATATCAACCTCTTCAAAATTTACACAGTTGTACTGTAAGCGTCTGCCGAGTGTCCTAAGTTAGGCTTTGTGTCGAGGTACCCCCGATAAATATCGAAAATCGATAATAGAAAAAATCGGGTTATAGAAGGAGTGATCCGATTTTAATCAAATTTGATACACTCATAAACATAGACATAAGAAACGATATTCAATAGTGCAGAAAATTTGATATCGATACCAGGAAATCAAAATTTGACTTACATCCATTCATTTTTCTTTCAGTCTAGGGTTTCGCTTTAACTGGAAACAACTATTGCTTTTTAGTCTTTCGTGCCTACGTCCAAAGAGTCTGAGCTCCAGGACCATGGATTAGTTTTAAAGCTTTCATTACACCCGAGCAACTATGTCTATGCTGTGTAAATGGATCTGAGTTTGAGTTTTGCTTAACAACATATCAACCTCTGTGGGTAATTTAATGCCAAAAAGGTGGGGTTTTAAGGTATTTTTTTAATGTTCGGTTATAGTGAGATGGTTGATTTGGTCAGATTTTAACTAAAATTTTGTTTTTATTCTTTTTTATTTAAGAAAACTGAAAATGTCTTCTAGTTTTCTATTCAAAAATGTTTTGCTGAAAATTTTTTCCTTCAAAAATGTGTTGTGGTAATAATTTTTTCTTTAAAAATATATGTTTCTATAAAAGTCTATTTTTATGTACATATATTTCTATAAAAGCATTTTTGTACTTTCATAATGTTTTGACCCCAGTTTGGGGGTTAACTATTTGTCCATAGCTGGGACCCTAACAGGTGCCATAACTCCGGGTCAGGGTAGACCTGGGGACAACAGCAATTAAGAGGTGGTTCCGTGCTCCTCACAACCTCTCAATCAGAGGTCTTGCCGCCGGATGCAGTTTACCGTCATGCCCAGGACCATTAAGCTCGTCAGAAAGAAGCCAGCAAAATATTTGTAGAAAAGACAAGCTAACAACTCGACGGTGAGAAAGTGACTAAAGTCGAGATGCCAAGTCAGGATCGATTACATTGCAGATTCTCCTTTGACATTTTGTCGAGGACCCTGAGGTGAATATCAGAAGCACCGGAGCAGATATGGCAACAGTATTCAATTCATGGACGAATGGTATATTTGTATTTGCACAAAATGGATTCTGATGACAAAAACTTACTGACCCGACACTGTGACCCGACCTTCCTAGCAGTACTCTTTTTTGAACACTCACGTGTGCAGGGAATTTTTGAACGCGCAATTTTAAAATTAAAAAGAATTATGGCGTTTTTATCCATGGTTGTATGAACCTAAGAGGTATTTTTTAGTATGGATACACTTTGTCATAATTTTCTTTCTTTCATTCAAAAGTTCGTTTTTGGTTGGGAATAGCATAATCTTTAACTTTTCTTCTTGGCACAGTCTACATATTTTGCCACCGTTGTAATGCTTGGATGTTTTTAGAATACTCCACGTTATGTCTGGATCTTTTCCATATTTTGATGTTAATTTCCACACGTGGCTAGCTAATTTTGTACAGTTTTTTTAAATTTTTCTATTTTGAGTGTAGACATGTGATTAAACCACCTGGTCTTAAAGGTATCTTTGGTTGAACCCAAATATATTTTATTTTGGCCATTTGGGTCATGTACCTTTGCCTTGTAAATGATTTCTTTTGTGTTGCAGAGTCCTTGAAGCGGACATTTATTTTCGTCCCTGCAGTTGCATTCTTTGATAGTGGTTTTGTTTTGTACAATGCTATCTAAGTTTCTGGCGCGCTCAAAAATTCCCTGCCTCGTGAGCGTTCAAAAAACACCGTTACATGAGCGTTCTTAAAAAGAAAACGGTTAACGGTAAAATCAGTTATTAAAAATCGCCTGAAGACACCACTCATGGTAGAGACCTAGGTCGTGTAATAACTCGTTTACAAATGGAATATATATATATATATATATATATATATATATATATATATATATATATATACTTACGCTCCCACACCCTGATTGAGCACTCTCGAAGAATGAGAGACTTTGTAAACAGTAGCTACCCCAGCATATACGCATCGCTCATTCAATAATGAATTGGAGCACTCTAGCTATTGGGCGTGTTTATACGCGCTAAAAATCCTGCCTTCTTCTACCGGACGCACGTGGCCTAGAGGTTGAATCGCCGACTGACGCCGATTCGGTCGGGTTTCAATCCTGGGTTAGGAAGCGAACAGAGCCTAAGCCGTACTGATGAACTGTGATACAGCGAAACAGATCTGTCTAATATATATATATATATATATATATATAACGGTAAAATCAGTTATTAAAAATCGTCTGAAGACACTACTCATGGTAGAAACCTAGGTCGTGTAATAACTCGTTTACAAATGGAATATCTATTGATTTTGTATTCACTTTGAAGAAGGTCGTGACGGAACGCGGCATAAGATAAATGGATGATAACGTTTTAAGCCAATGTTTTGGCCTCCTACCCGAGTCTAGTCCTTGTAAAGATATTCATCAATAATTATATAAATACAAAGTCTTTTTTTTTTATCTAAAGTGATGATACAACACAAAAACGATTTAATTTTGTGCTACTGAACGTGAATCAAAACGTCTATGTTTCTCATTCGGGTATTTTATCGGACATTTTATTTTTTATTTCCAGTCCACAGATGATTTGAAAATCGATCGCTAAATTAAAATACACAATGAGTTGTGAGATAAAAAAAACGGTTGGATCCGCATCTTATCTATGACAGTTTTGTTCAGTTTAGATTCAAACTTTTATCATAGGTTGAAAGTTTCGTACCCTCTTTAAAATGGTCCCGGGCATGACGGTAAATTGGATCTGGCAGCCAGGCCTTTGATTGAGAGGTTGTCAGGAGCATCGAACCACCTCTTAATTGCTGTTGTTCCCAGGTCCACCCGGAATGATAGCACCAGTTAGAGTCCCATCTGTTAACCCCCAAACTGGTGTCAAAGCATTATGAATGTATAAAAATAGACTTTTATAGAAATATATACGTGAAAATAGACTTTATAGAAAATTATACATTTTTGAAAAAATAAATATGATCTACAATACATTTTTGAAAGAAAAAAATATTATTGCCAACAATATATTTTTTGTATACAAAACTAGAAGTCATCTTCAGTTTTCCCAAAAAAAAATGTTTGTTTTTTTAAATTTCGTCAAAATCGACTAAATCAACCATCTCACTTTAAACGAAGACAAAAAAAAAAGGTTGATATGCAGTTAAACAAAACTCAAACTGAAATTCCTCAAATTTTTTTAAAACAGAAAATCTTTACTAAAAAGAATTTTCTCTATATGATAAAGTTGCATTCTCTGCACATATATAAATATACATCGGCCCGTGTATTGAATACTGCTGCCACATCTGGTCGAGTCCCCCTGTTATTCACCTCGGGGTTATTGACAAAATCCAACGGAGAATCTGTAATGTGATCGATACCGACTTGGCAGTTCGGCTGCAGATGCTCTCTCGCCGGCGTGACGTGGCTTCCCTGTGCCTCTTCTATAAATACTTTCACGACTTCTGCGCCAATGAACTTAGATCACTGGTGCCCCCTAGGTATGAATTTACACGAGCTACTAGATTAGCAACTAGGTCCCACTCTTTTGCAGTGAAACCGATAAAATGTAACCTCAATTTCTACTCTAACAGCTTTTTTTCACGCACTTCCCACCTGTGGAATTCCCTTCCATATACTTGATTCCCCGATAGCTACAATCTCCAGGAGTTTCAATGTAAGGTCAATAGACATCTCCTATCACACTAACTCGTATTCATTCTCACAAGCTCTTTTTCCATCTACTCCACCCCCATCCTCGGTATCCTCATCCGTCTATTACCCTCCTCCTGACATTTCCTTTAACTAACCGCTCTTTCTTATCACTTTCCCCTATGTAACCCCCTGCGCAACAGTGGCAGTATACTGCCTTGCTTTGGGTGAGATGATAAAAAGAATTTCACAAATGAAAACACCAATAAAACCCAGTTCGAACCTCCGAAAACACTAAAATACGAAACTTTTTCTACATTTGCATAAGAATGTATTTCAACTTCAGTCACTTTCTCACCGACGTGATGTGGCTTCTCTCTGTCTTTTCTACAAATATTTTCATGGCAACTGCTCTATCGAGCATTTTTTTCCTGGTGCTTTGACCACGTAAATTTAAACGTGCTAATAGATTAGCACCTAGGTTTCACTCTTTTACTGTAGAAATACTTAAATATAACCCTCTCTTCTATTCTAATAGTTTCTTTTCTCGCACTTTTCACATATGAAAATCACTTTTATTTACTTGCTTCCCTGATAGCTACAATCTCTAAAACATTAAATGCAACGCCAACTGCCATTTTCCATCTCCTTGAATCCCATCCAACTTTTATCCTCTTTTGACATTCCTTCTACCCTGTCTTTCTCTCATTGTAACCCCTTGCGCACAATTGCCTCCCCCACCTTGAGTTATGGTAAAACACATCCCTATTCCTGAGATAATGGACTCTCGTACATTAATAAGAGTTAACAGGAAGTTAACTCGAGAAGTCTTGGGAAGTTCATAGGAGTTCTTAGAAGTCCTAGAGAGTTCTTTAGAGATGTATTAAAGTTCAGTAGAGCTTACTAGACAGTTGATATTGGTCGGCAGTTAGCCGAATACTAAGGAGTCAGCTTTTCGGTGGAAGATTACCAAGTTCCTAACATTTAGGGTGCATGAATTCGATTAGCAACCGACATAACACGATTATAACCTTCAGTGCGAAAACTACCCAACAACACCTTGCTTGGGTTGAAAAGAAAAGAAATCAGACATTTTGGTCAAGTTTAACTCTGGTAGCCGCAAAAAAAGGACGGTGTGTCAAAAGGGTGGGTCTTCCTGTAAAAGGAATTACTGTATATTTCCTCAGCGATGTTATTGTATTAAAAAGTATATTTTGTAGAACTTTGACACAAGACAAACAAAAGAAAATACATTTATTACTTCTATGTTTGCTCGAGAATTCACAAACAATATTCTGATAAGTAAAGAGTTTGATAAATAAACATTTTTCGCTGTCATTCTCGAGAAAGAAAAATATAAATCCAGATACCCGTAAACTTTTACTAAATTCAAGTGGCGTGATCAAAGTGCGACAGAGATCCGAAGGCGAATTGGCATGGCGAAGGAAGCCTTCCAGAAGCTGAGTAAAGTATTAAAAAACAGGACAATTTCGCTAGAAACAAAGAAGCGAATACTAAATTGCTATGTGATGTCGGTTCTTCAATATGGCAGTGAATGTTGGATAATATCATCAAAGATGAAGGAAAGGATTCGAAGCAACTGAAATGTGGTTCTACAGAAGCATACTGGATATAAAGTCGGGGATCAATTCCATATTACTATCAATATATAAACTGACCCCTCATTTTGTGGTCACAGCAGTTTCTATACATTTATATTCCTGAGATTCCAAAAGCACAAGGATGCATTCCAGAAGCTGAGTAAAGTATTAAGAAACAGGACAATTTCGCTAGGAACAAAGAAGCGAATACTAAATTGCTATGTGATGTCGGTTCTTCAATATGGCAGTGAATGTTGGACAATATCATCAAAGATAAAGGAAAAACTTGGAGTAACTGAAATATGGTTCTACAGAAGGATGCTGTGAATATCATGGATCGAGCATGTGAGCAACGATGTGGTTTTGGAAATGATGAAAACGAAAAGGAAATTAATACTGAGCATCAGGAAGAGACAGCTGATGTTCCTGAGACTTACAATGAGGAAAGAGGGCTCGGAAAACCTGATACCACAGGTCAGATAGAGAGAAAAAGAGATAGGTGAGAGCCACGGATAACATATTTGAAGAACCTAATCAATTGGATGATGAAACGAGATTTGCATGGTGTAACAGGAGAAGGCGTGCTAAGAGCCACCAGGGATAGGGAGACGTGGAAAGCCATGATCGCCTACGTCCTGAAAGAAAAAGACACATAGAAGAACTGTTTATAAATTATAATGTGGATATAAAGTGAGGGATCAAATATATACTATAATCAATATATAAATGATCCCTCATTTTGTGGCCATGGTAGTTTCTATACATTTATATTCTAGATTTATGGGATTTAGCTAATGGATGGCAGAGCGGAGTTTGGGTGGTGTAACAGGAGAAGGCGTGCTAAGAGCCACCATGGATAGGGGGACGTGGAGAGCCATGATCACCTGCGTCCTGAAGGGACAGGGCTCATAGAAGAAGAAGAAGAGCAAATGTAAAAAATTTACCGAAAATCCTTTATTTTATTTTTTATTTTTTTTCCAAAATTTGTCATTGCAGTGACTCCTAGTTATTTAAAATTTTCTTTCCGTCATGTTCGCAGACATTTTTTATAAATTAAATTATGAATATTACGGACGAAAAAATATTTTTGTATTTTTCTTTAGAATAAAGTTAATAATAAACATTACAATGTAGTTTATAAACTTAAATATAAATTTATTCTTGTAAATAAACAAACTAACAAAATAAAAATCTAATCAGGTAGTATTTTTGCAAAGTTTAAATAACAGTATATCAGAAGGATTTTTTAACGCCCAGCATACTAGTAGCACTCCCATCTTGCTTAGAGTGAAATGTTTAAAAAAATAGAATTTAACCTCTTAGTATTCAACAGACTCAAACTCACCCCATAAATATCACCTCTCAAAGGTTCACTGTTGATGGTAAAAAATCTCACTGTTTGTCTATACTTTTGAGATCAGGTAGTATCTACGTTATTCACACAGTTCAGGTTGCTGTCCTCATCTTTATATATGGTGACCTCATCTTTACACGTAGCTGTGTGTCCTCATGGATTTTTTTGTTGAAAATTCCCAAACAATATTCTGGTAAGTTACATAAAGGTTTTTTTGTTAAAAAATATATTATAAATCTAGATGCTCATAAATTAATTTAAATTTAAGTGGTGAAAAAAAATGTTAGAATTGTCTGGAAAATCCTCTTGTTTTTAAAATTTTTCATTGCAGCGACTCATTGTTACTTAAAAATTTCTTTCCGACATATTCGCAGATATTAAATTATTAATATTATGAATGAAAAATATGTTTCTTGTTATTTCTTTAGAATATAGTAAATAATAAACCTTGCATTGTAGTTGATTTCCATATATTTATAAACTTGTAAATGTAAATTTATTCTTGTAAATAAACAAACTAAAAAAATAAAAATTGTTTAATAATTTTGTTGAAGTTCTAAATGTAACTTTTTAGAGTATTTGTCTATACTTTTGAGATCAGCTAGTATCTACGTTATTTACACAGTTCGGATTGTTGTCCTCATTTTTATAAAGGCTTACGGCTATATCACGTTGAATACACCGGTTCTCGCTCGATCACCGAAGTTAAGTAACGTTGAGCCTGGTCAGTACTTAGATGGGTGACCGCTTAGGAATACCAGGTACTGTAAGTGTTTAGTGACGGATGTGCGTGCTTACGACCATATCACGTTGAATACAACCGGTTCTCGCTCGATCACCGAAGTTAAGTAACGTTGAGCCTGGTCAGTACTTAGATGGGTGGCTGCTTGGGATACCAGGTGCTGTAAGCGTTTAGTGACGGATGTGCGTTGTGGTGCAGTGGATATCGACTCGGAAAGAGAAATCGGTGAGCCGAGTTCGAATTCCAGTTGAATACCGTGCATTCACTTAAGCACCCTGGTACCCTTGGGAAAGGTATTAATCCGTCCCTTCCCTCCAGTTATGAGTTAAATAACAAGGGTAGGACCTGGGGACCCTGCCCTTAAAAACAAATCCCAATGAATCTTGATACTCGAAAAGAAAAAAAAAGGAATTACTAGACACAAAAAATTATATAAAAACAACAATTGTTGAAAGAAAAAGGTATTACTATCAATAAATAAATAAAATTTAGTTGGCAATAAATTACCCGCCGAGGTGTTGATTTGCCATAAAAGCTAAACAACCAACCAACATACTGTAGATTATCATGGATTAGACCCTGCTCAAGCCAGAATCTTTGTCAGAATCGAAAAATATGTATTTAAATCATTTGACAAAAAGATTCCTGTTTATAATATCATTAAAACAGATTCCTGATATCTTAAAGATTTATCTAGACTAAGCTGAAATTTTGAAGTCAGTCAGTTAAGTGCCACACGTGATACCTGCTTGGGCGATCATGTCTCGAAAGAGACAGTTCTAATTGGGCAGATTATTTCGCAGTAGGTTCCCATTCCGTTCTGTGCTAGACTGGTTGCCAGCCACGGCTATATAACCCAATCTGTTTTGTTATTGAACCCAAGACTGGAGGGAAGAGACGAATTAATACCTTTCCCAAGGGTATTTGCGCGTAAGTGAATGCAATAAATTCATCTGGAATTCAAACCCGGCTCCCCGACTTCTTATTCCGAGCCGATATCTACTGCACCACAAATATTTTTGAAGTGTCGAGTTTAAAACTACTAACCTCTCCCATATCAGCGTATTAAAACTTTTTTTACAAAAATATTTATTTATTTATTTTTAATCGCGTCACCCCAAGCAAGGCGGTAACGCCACTGATGCGCAGGGGGCTACATAAGAGAAAAAAATTAGATAGGAGGGAAGTAAACTGAAAGACGAATCAGTTACAGGAGGTGTCAGAGAAAGGAGCAAGACTAGGATGGGAATACAGGTGTGATGACAGTTGCAAAGGTAGAGAGAAAGGAAAAGATATTCAGAGTGATGTAGAAAGAACTGGAGACAAGTAGTTAAGAGATGGGTATTGACATTGCATTTAAATTCCTGGGGGTTGTTGCCCTCAGTTAAGCAAGAATATGGAAGAGAGTTCCACAGTGCGAGAAAAGAAGCTGATGGAGTAGAATTGTCGTCTGCATTTGGTTGATCGAACTGTGAATGGGTGGGACCCTGTTGCCATCCTGGTTGCACGAGTAAACTCCTGTAGCAGGGGCACCAGTGACTTAAGTTCGTCAGAGCAGAAGCCATGAAAATATTTATAGAACAGATAGAGGGAAGCTACATCCCGTCAGTGAGAAAGTGTCTGGAGTCGAGCTGCCAAGACAGTACCTATCACATTACCGATTCTCCTTTGGAGCCTGTCGAGAACGCTGAAATGAACAGTGGGGGCACCTGGCCATATATGACAGCAGTATTCCATGCACGGACGGATGGTTGATTTGTATATGTGCAAGATGGATTCAGACGGGAAAAAATCCTAGCCTGACACAGTGACCCAACGTTTCTAGCAGTGGATTTCACTATTGACTCAATGTAATGGTTCCACTTGAGATCGGAAGATAGGGCAAGGCCAAGGAGGCGCAGTATATTGTTCTCAGGGAGACTCGCTTGGTCCATGCTTATGGGAGGCAGGAGAGTTTGCCTGCGATGATAGACAGACAGCAGCTTCGTCTTAGACGCACTGAAATTTACAAGCCAGTTTTTTTCCATTCCACCACTGAGTGTCGGTCCCTCTCAAAATCAGCAGCGAGGTTATGTTTGTCCGACTCGCCGGATTTTTATTGATGTAAAGTGTGGTGTCATCTGCGTAGATGCCTACCAGCGTCTGTACAGTAGGATAAAAATCAAACGGATATATATATATATATATATATAATCAACATTGGTAGTATGTATATAAATGAATATACACATACTACCAATGTTGATTGTCAAAAATATCTATGTGTACGTTTGTTCTTTATTTAAGTAAATATTTTATGATGAAAATAAATTGGAATTTACAAATCTATTTTTGATAACTTATTTCGAGAATATTATAAAAAGATGATGGTGTTTTATAAAAAAAACCTTTATAAAAATCATTTTGCCTTTAAAAAAAGAAATATGAGCTTTATTTTAATTTGCCCGAGGAGTTTACTTTACAAAATACCCAGGATACTACTTATATATATATATATAGTTATGAATTAATTGTACATTGCGACACTGAAATTTCTATGTTTCGAGATAGATTCTCATCATCAGGCAATGTTGCTGTTGGTTGTGCAGATGATTTGCATTTAAATATCAAAAACTTTTGGTTTGCTGTGTATGTATGTAGGAAGATATAAAATTTACATGTGTGTTTCTTTTCACTAATCAGAGCGAAGATTCATTTTGGAATTTGGCCCCAAAGAATACATGCTAACCAACATTTTTCTTTTACTCCTTTTTTTCCTTTTTTTCTCCCTCAATCTATCTTGAAACATAGAAATTTCCGTGACGAAATGTACAATTAATTCATAACTATATAATTATATTAATCTCTATAATATTTATTATATTGTGCACGGTTCATAATAAAATAAATGCCGGGGCACGCAAAATAATAAAATCTTGAGTCCTCTTCACCTGCAAATTATATATATATATCAACATGCCTAGTGGGCATAGAAGAATCCAAAGGAGTATCCTTTACATATAATGGTAGGATAACTCTCTACGAGAGCTCTAAACATATATGTATATAAATACATATAGAGCAAATATAAGAAAAATTAAGACAGACGCGTTATTTCATGGTAATTCGGAAGTATAGGCCTCTTTCAGGCGAGCCATCTCTGTAGGAATGTCTGTGGGTTCGACAAACGGATGGATTGTTCTTATTTTTCTCTTTTAAGGGAGCGACAGTTATATTCTTATCATCTTATATGTTTTTATTTTTTTTATTTTTTATTTTCTTATTCGCCGGGTTAGGTTTTTGTGAATCCTATTCATGTTAGAATCCTTCGTTGAATAAAGACGGAAGCTGAAGATGGCTCGCCTGAAATAGGCCATACTTCCGAATTACCATGAAATAACGCGTCTGTCTTAATTTTTCTTATATATATATATATATATATATATATATATATATATATACAGTTATGAATTAACTGTATAAATATATTAAGCTCTATAATTTTTATTATATTGAGCACTGTTCATAATAAAATAAATGCCGGAGCACTCAAAATAATGTCTTCACCTGGAAATATATATACATATATATATATATATATATATATATATATATATGTGTGTGTGTGTGTGTGTGTGTGTGTTTGTGTGTGTGTGTGTGAGTTGATTTTGAAGACTGTCACAGTGCGTTTAGTAAAATAAACGAAGATAAAGCAGGTGTTGGGTATTACCTATTTATTTTTCATATATATTTCGAGATGAAATCTTATCTTTAGAATGGATCTCGTAATATTAATGAAAAATAAATAGGTAATACCCAACACCTGCTTTACGTTCCTTTATTTTACTAAACGCATTGTGACAGCCTTCAAATACCTACGCATATGCCTAATATCAACAATGCTTCAAGCAAATTACAAAACTCTCCTATATATATATATATATATATATATATATATATATATATATATATATATAAGAGCATTATTTTTAATGGATAATTGTATTTGATTTGTTTTTCTATAATTAAACAATACATTTATATAACGACCGGCCTCAATATTCGAGCGTATTCAGACCAATGGATATATATAAATTGTACTGTTTAATTAAATAAAAATAACGTATCCACTCATATACGAGTATCCATTAAAATAATGTTCAAAGAAATCAACTAACCACCATAGAAAATCGCATCTACCTCCCATTAGCATGGGACAGGCTAGCCTCCCAGAGAGTAAAATACTACGCCTTCTTGGCCTTACACTTTCGGCGGACCTCAAATAGAATGACTATATTGAATCCATTGCCAAATCTGCTGCTATGAAAGTCGGCTCCCTGTGCAGGGCCCGGAAGTTTTTCCCACATGAATCTATTCTGCACATATACAAATCTACCATCCGCCCGTGTATTGAATATTGCTGCCATATCTGGTCGGGTGCCCCTGCTGCTCTCCTAGGGCTTCTTGACAAAATACAAAGGAGGATCTGTAACGTGGTTGATACTGACTTGGCAGACCGGCTGCAGCCGCTCTCTCACCGGCGTGATGTGGCTTCTCTGTGCCTCTTCTACAAGTACTTTCATGGCTTCTGCTCCGATGAGCTTAGATCACTGGTGCCGCCTAAGCACGAATTTACACGAGATACTAGATTGGCAACTAGGTCCCACCCTTTTACAGTTAAACAAATAAGATGTAACCGTAAATTCTACTCCAACAGCTTCTTTTCTCGCGCTTCCCGCCTGTGGAACTCCCTTCCACAAATCTGCTTTCCCGACAGTTACAATCTCCAGGTGTTTAAATGTAGGGTCAATAGACACCTCCTATCACACTAACTCCCAACTATTCTCAGAATACTCTCATCTACCCAACCCTCATTCACGGTATCCTTACCCGCCTATCACCCACCCTCTGACATTTCCTATATTTAATCATCCTTTCTCCACTCTACGTAGCCCCCTGCGCAGTAGTGGCAGTGACATGCCTTGCTCGGGGTGAAACGCTTAAAAAAAAAAAGAAAAAAATTAATTTGTCGGTTGACGCCATTTCGTAACTTTCCGTAATATATATATATATATATATATATATATATTGTAACAAAGTTGTGGAACTCGTAGGTTTTTTAACCTGCTGTTCATGCATTTACTTTTATAAAGAGTGCTCGATACAAACGTAGAGCGTTATATTGTAATGGTTGTTACAATGGTTTATAAATTCATAGTATCACTACACAAAAATGTTCGCGTTGTTTTTAGGTGCTTCTCATCGGATGACGAAGTTGGAATGAAAAGTGATATATATATATATATATATATATATATATATATATATATATATATATATCACTTAAAAGTTTTTTTTGCCTTTTAGATGATATTCCTATTTGAGTAGACGCTAAACTTAATATATTAAATAGCATATCGATTTATTTTCGTCTATCGACCTGAATATTCAGAAAATCTTTTTAGAGACGAATATGTGATCTCCGTCATGATTCGAACCTGAATTTCTCTAGGGAAAACCGCCATTAGATCTGACTTCTCAGCCATAGTACGCGCCGCCGGTCAAGCAAAGTTGAACAGTGCTTTTAAACACGTTTTGCTTGATCATCGACGCACCCGAAATTCAAACATCTGGGTATTAGTAAATAACAGAAAAAGTTTGACGCCGTAATATAAAGCGCATTTAAAAAATATCCCTTCCAAACTCTAAGCAAAGTATGAAGAAACAGGATAATGCAATTAGAATCAGAGAAATGAGCTTTCGACTGTCTATGAAATATCGGACCTTCTATATACAGTGAATGCTGAACAATCTATTCAGAGATTTAAATAAATTCTTTAGATAATTGAAATGTGGTTCCACAGAAGGTTGCTGATAATATCATGGATCGAATATGTGAGTAACGAGGAAACGTTAAAGAAAATATAATTAAAAGTAATCAGAAATAGTTGAAATTTCTGAGAAACGTGCAATGAAGGAATGATGAAAGACAAGGTATTATTAAAAGCTTCAAAGGGTAGAAAGTTGTACTTTGAGGACGTGGGCGATCATGAC
Source organism: Ascarosepion bandense (assembly GCA_037127315.1). Taxonomy (NCBI): domain Eukaryota; kingdom Metazoa; phylum Mollusca; class Cephalopoda; order Sepiida; family Sepiidae; genus Ascarosepion; species Ascarosepion bandense. The sequence goes on from JBBBDQ010000343.1 coordinate 1,036,069, forward strand.
TCTCAACAAATTACGGTCCTTTGTAGCCATGAATAAAGTTTATCTTTTAACTATACGCTAATTCACTTTCTATTATCTATTTGCATAAGCTTATTAGGTAGGTTATGAGCTGCTTTCTTCTGTCTGTCTTGCTTTCAATATGCACTGTCAGTGTCAAATTTTCCAAGCACCCTTTCCTCATTATGAACCCAAAAAATTTCAAGTATCTGTTTCTGATTTTGTGTTTTTTTCGTTTCGATTTTCTCTAAAGCAGTCTATGATATTTTCATCATTGTGGTACAGTGGATAACTGCCCGGAACGAGAAACCGGGGAGCCGAGTTCGAATTCCAGTTGAATCCATTGTATTCACTTGCTCGCAAATACCCTTGGGAAAGGTATTAATCCGTCTATTCCTTCCAGTTATGGGTTAAATAATAGGACAGATTGGGTTCTATAGCCTTTGATGGCAACCAGTCTACCGCAGAAAGCAATGGCAACCTACTGCGGGATAATCTTCTGCCCAGACTTTCGAGACATGATCGCCCAAGCGTGTATCACGTATGGCACTTAACTGACTGACTGACTGACTGACTGACTGTAGAAGCACATTCCTATTACCTCAGGTCTCTTCTCCGTTTGTGATGTAGATTTTCGAATGCAACGAACATATTTAACAAGTTTTGGACGAATTTTAAAATACTGTTTATTGTGTTATTGTGATTTCTTCTACTACTGTGACAATGAACTGCTCCTACTGGTAAATATAGCAAGTAACCACATTAGAGTAGAATTTGAGGAGTAGTTGGTTAACTTAAGTTTTCCGTTCTATGTATAGGTATTTAATAAACCTCTTCATCTTTGTTGTTCCCTGCCTAGTTTTATGTTTTTCTGATACTGTATCTATAACTAGGGTCTTTCTAATTCTCGCCTATTTTGAACAAAGACAATGTGATAAACCAGTGGTGACGTCCTTCTCTGGAATCAATTCTTAAAATACGAAAGCTTAGCGAACCGGTTGTTGGATTATCCAAAAATAATCTTATATATTAATAGCCGGTATATAATAGCGAAAAATATTATTAATACTATGGCTGTAAGTTCTGCCGAAGCTGAAAGAGGGTTTCCTGTGATTAACATAATTTATTCGGACAAAAGAAATCGTCTTGAAGTTAAAAATGTGGCAAGTTTTCTAGTCATAAGTTTGTTAGGTCATCCATTAGATCTTTGTGACTACAATGAAACAGTTCAAATGAGGCTAAGAAACCATAACACAGCCGATGACACTAGAGTCAAAAAGCATCATATTTCCGAATAGAAATATAAAGGGAACAGAAATTCAATCTGGAAACATCTGGAAAAAAACTAAACGTTTTCCATTAAATTATCAAAATGGCTTAAGTTTTTGGGAAGCTATAAAGGGATTTGTTATATTTTAAGATTGAAAATTGAAAAGAAAATTAGGTTTCTAAAGATTATAGATCCGGTTCTGAAATATTTCGCATGACTTTATTGATTACAACACATTGTTAGGCTCCATACTTGCAGACGCCATTTTGATATTTGGAACAAAAGGTACAATTGAATAGTTCTTATAATGATATAATATAGAATAATTATGTTATTATTAATAGAGAGGAAACCAAGAACCTTGAAATATCCACGTGAAATAATATTCAAAGTAAATTCTGTAAGCTACAAAATATTTTTATGCATTCTAATATGTAATAACTAGCAGTATAGACCGGCGTTGCTCGGGTGTAATAAAAGCTTTAAAACTAATCCATGGTCCTGGAGCTCAGACTCAGCCTAAAGAATATTTGAAATAATAAAATAATTGCGACAATTTACCAATCGCAGCAAATATATATATATATATATATATATATATATATATATATATATATATATATATATATATACTAGCAGTATAGCCCAGCGTTGCTCGGGTGTAATGAGTTTTAAAACTAATCCATGGTCCTGGAGCTCAGACTCTTTAGACGTTGGCACGAAAGACTGAAAAGCAATAGTTGTTTCCAGTTAAAGCGAAACCGTAGACTGAAAGAAAAATGAATGGATGTAAGTTAAATTTTGATTTCCTGGTATCGATATCAAATAAGTTTTTTTCGTCGTAAACTGAATTTTGAAGGCTAAATAAGTCCTCTGAGTAAATGGTATCATGGTTGAGACTAAGAACTACAATTATACCTACTTAGAGCCAAACCCGAAGCAAAAACTAAAATAAAAGGGCTGAAAAAATGCAGACATACAGGCAGATAAACAGACACACACACAAACATCTTGCTTTTATATATATATATATATATATATATATATATATATATTATCGATTTTCTGCACTATTGTAAGTACTGCAACCTTTAAATTTCTGAATATCGTCTCTTATGTCTATGTCTATGAGTGTATCAAATTTGATTAAAATCGGACCACTTCTTCTATAACCCGATTTTTTCGATTATCAATTTTCGATATTTATCGGGGGTACCTCGACACAAAACCTAGCTAAGAACACTCGCAGACGCTTATAGTACAACTGTGTAATTTTTGTAGAAAATCGGTTCAGCCATTTCGGAGTCTATAGGTAACGGACACACACACACACAGACACACACACACACACACGTACATACACACACAGAGACAAAATTCCATTTATAAATAAGTTTAGATAATTATATGAAATAATAATAATTATCATTATAATAATAATAATAATACAACAATAATAACTAGTAGTACCCATGAAAATGTCATGGTTTTGCTATCAGGATTTTATTGTGAATCATCATTCTAAAATTAAAAATTGAATGAACTTACGATTTCTACAATAATAAAATACACGGAAAAATTTTTCTGATGCTCCGTTAAATATTTGAGCTTAAAACTTTAACAAAATATCGCAATGTTAATCATAAGTATGAGTTCAGGTCGTTATTTAATTAAATAAAAGGCTACGCATGACAAGATTTAAAATTGACATTTTTCCATTTCACTGAAGCAGACATTAAATGCGTGAGAATTTGCATTCTTTCTTTTTCTTTCTTTCCTTTTCTCACTTGAAACTAATCAGTGTCTTTGATGTCTTTTCCGTCTTTCCTCGCTATCAAAGCAGAATACACCATTATGTGTGAGATATTGGCAAGGCGTAATATCCGTGTTAACTAAGAATCACACAGAATTACAATATGATTATTAACTATCTCTGGCACCAGATGGGGCTCTAGGTAGGCTTTGAACGTGTATATGGAATCACTTTTATCGAATGAAAATCTCTAAAAATAGGAAATATTTCTGAAACAGTCCAATATTTAATAATAATAACAATTACCCACAGCCTCTTCCTATTTTTTATCTCAACAATAATTATAAACTGAAACTTTGAAAATAACATTGCAGATTCATCTTTGGATTTTCTCAAGAATATTTCAATATATACCAGGAGCACCACACCAGATCTGTCAGCAGTATTTAAACCAAAGACGAATGGTAGACTTATAAATTTGCTTGTTTGCACTAAAAAACTGTGAGAGTCACCATTTTTTTGTTATATTGTCTTTCCAAATTTTTAGTGCTTCCTTCTTGATCTTTAGCATCAGTTTTGTGTAGTACCTGTTTTCCTTAAGACTGTCTCTTTCTTTTCTCACTAATTTCTCCGTAGTATACTTAACATTATATTCCAGCTACCAATACTATTGCTGATTCTTCCATTTTATCAAAGAAATCTAGATAATAGCAGAAGCACCAGACCATATGTAGTAGTAATTGAAAATAAATACATAGTTTAAGAAAAATTATGAAAAAAGAAAAAGAACATTATTTACACTGTTCCGACTGTTATCCTCATTTTTTTTTTTTTCATGTTTACGACGTTTCGGTCGTTGTTACGCTCTTGCCTCCTTCAATCGCTTTATTTTGATAACTGGGGTATATAATTCTCATTCAATATGCGATGCTACTGTGGTACTATATTTTCACAATACCGGGTTGGTCGATGGTTTCGTGATTACCACATGTTCCAGACTAGTTGTTCTCCGATTCCTTCCGCGCCCACGTTGCTTCTTAAGATCCACGAAAGGGAGGATGGATACAATTCAGTCGATAGAGCGTGGAATTTGGCGTCGGAGGAGAAGAATAGTTGCCACACCATCGAAGAAATGACGAAAAGCGTTTGTTATAAACAGTAACAAACGTTTATTTACACAGATATACAATAATTTTTATCAAGGTAAAACAAACACCACGATGTGAAGGGTGAATGTAGTTGACCGGCGGAAAAAGTTTCCTTAGCTCGAAGAAATCTTAACTGCAATTAGGCAGTGTCAATGAAGGAATATGCAGTGGCAACGGATTCGTTTCTGGGCAGCGAAGAATGAACCGACTCGATTTTTTGCTCTGGGTGTTCTTTATTTATAGGCCCAAATCCCGAATAATTAGTTCCTGATTGGTCAGCCAATAGGGATTACCGGCTAATGGCTCTCGTCATAACAACCTCCTTGGATTGCATCTGATTGGTTTATATATTCAGCCAATTAGTCGCGGTCATCGGGGTGGGCTAACAAGAAGCAGGCCCTGTGGTTGGTTGATCAATGATTTATTACCTTGTGCCATACTTGCACTCAATCCCGAGTGAAACGACCCAATATGATTGCCACGCTCAAAATATGTTTCTATTTTGAAATTGAAGTAATTTTTGACAGGTCGTCACACCTGCAGAGTGTTTTGTTTTAGTGACAGTTTATAGGTTAGCCTTTTCCGTTCGGGTCTGGATATCTTTATACTTAATGACTTCGGTTTACTACACCTGGTTCTTAAAAATGTTGGATACCCAGAATGAACTATTTTATAATGGTTTAATAAATTAATTATTATCATGATTTAATTAATTATCATTTGATTAATTTTCATTTAATTAATTTCGCCAGTCAACCTTTTTGACACTTAAATGAAAGTGTCATGCTACTTCCGGCCGCCATGTAGTAATCTCTCTTTAAATCAGCTCGCAAAGTTATTTGTTCACCACTGTTGTAGCCAGGTATTGAACTCACAACGCTTTGGGCCAAGTCACTGGAACTAACCAACGCCTATATCTAATGAGAATGATATACCCCAGTGATCGAAATAAAGAGTTTGCTTCAAAATTCCAAGCACTTGAAGAAGGCCGGAGCGTACAACGACTGAAACGTTGTAAAGATGGTAATAAAAATGAGAACAACAGTCCGAACATTGTAAATAATACCTCATCTCAGAAGTATAGTCAGTCAATTAAGTGCCATACGTGATACACGCTTTGGGCGATCATGTCTCGAAAGAGACATGACTGACTAGGCAGAAGATTATCCCGCAGTAGATTTCCGTTACTTTCTGTGGTACACTTGTTGCCAGCAAAGGCTATAGAACCCAATCTGTCCTATTATCTGACTCATAGGTAGATTGGGAAGAGATGTATTATATTATTAAGTAGCAATTAGTGGGGGATCAGTTTATTACTTCATAACAATATGAAACCGATCCCCCACTTTATGCCCAATAGACGACTTAATCATGTTTTCAACGATTATATTCAGTTAAGTGCCATGCGTGATACACATCTGGGCAATCATGTCTCGAAAGAGACATGACTGACTAGGCAGAAGATTATCCCGCAGTAGATTTCCATTACTTTCTGTGGTAGTGTGGTTGCCAGCAAAGGCTATAGAACCCAATCTGTCCTGTTGTTTAACCCATAATTGGAGGAAAAAGACGGAGTAATACCATTCACAAGGGTATTTGGGAATGTTGCTAACCATTACACCACCTCAAGGTGCCCAGGCAGAAAGAAAGAACGACAATCGCTCAAAAACCAGTTATCATGAATAAAATAAAATCATCTGATGAATGATTCTAAAATAATTATTAAGAGAAATGTTTGTAAGGCGGGAATTTGGTTAGAAAGAAAGAAAGAAAGAAAGAAAGAAAGAAGGGGAGATGAGTGGTAAACGTCTTCAATCTTCCGTTTTGATCACTTGGAAAGTGGGGAAAAGTCACTACTTGAAAATATCCAAGTTTCCATCTGAAATCAAGAATAGGAACTTTTAGTAAAATGGTTGCAAAATATAGAAAAAAGCGTCTGTTTAAATGTACACCAGAAGAATTTCGGTTAATGAATTAATGATATTGTAAAGAGTCTAGATGCCTAACTAAAATAAGATTTCGCGTGTGTAAAGAACGAAAATACTTTAGATGTATTCTAATACACAAAAATAATATTTTAATAATATAATTGATGTGCAAATGGCCAACAGATTTATATCTTAAATTAGCTACGCCCTCTCATGATATGGACGCTCACAGCTTTCCACAAAGATCATGACTTTTCAGAAAACCGGAAGGCAGAACGACTGAAAAATTCGACGATAAATGGCGTAAATAAAAATAATAAATTTTAAATATAGTTGGAGTTTGGTTCATTATAGAGTAGTTTCCCTTTGTTTACTTACGAATAATTATACTATAGATTTATACATAGTATGGGATTTGATATCGTACTTAATAGCTGACTCTAGTTGCCTTTGCTCGATTATTCTCTAAATATTGGTTTTTAATAATTGGTTGACGTGAACGAAACCATTTGAAGATTGGCGGGTCATATTGAAGGACTCAAACCACTAGTTTCAACATCAAAAGGCATTACCTTTCAGCTGTCAATGTTTTATAATAATGGGCTTTTAAAATTACACGGATTGATGATCGAATCATTCATATGCCGTTCAGTGTCTTTGATCTTTATTATATGAGCAACGTGTCTAAAGCAACATTGCAAAACAACGCTATGATCTCTGGGAAGGTGAGAAAGAAGGTTCTCAAGGAGCCCGGAAGAGATTTCAAACGTCGACATTCGATTTATTCATTCATCCAACCCTAGATAGGTCTTGCGACCTGTCCGTCCACAAGCGCCTTCACATAACAAGGTTTTCTGTTAGTAAAAGTACAGAAATTGTATTCAACGCTGGTTTGCTAGGCTTGTCCCAGAGCTTACAATACCTGGTATTCCCCATCGGTCACCTATCTAACTACTAACCAAGATGAAATTTGCTTAACTTAGGCGTCAGACGAAAACTGATGATCTAAAGGGACTTCGTTGTATGTTTCACTCTCATACTGAATTACAATTATGCTAACTCTGTAGACACGATGTAGGGCCACAACTTCAACAGTTCCGGTTATATTATACTAGAATTCAGTTACTAGAAGGATTGAAAGCCTCTCATAATAGAGATTTATTGTTCAAATATTAATACTGAATGAGGCATTTGATATGAATGAAACAAAGTGTTTGGAAGTGAAGTTTATGAGGATAAGGAGTTGATTTACGCTGCTCCCCCACTGGAGCGAGTTGTGACACAAGATCGGATTTTAACGTGGGAAACTTGAGCCCGTACGCTCAGGCCACTGGTCAAAGATTACGCGGAATCTGGGTACAAAGCTTGTCTTAGCATGTCAGGACAGGTCACAGCACGTCTAAGCTTGTCTTAATTGGTCTCACACACCCGTCACAAAAGTGGCAGAAGAAGAAACACAGATTATGATGGGACTTGAATATGAAAAATTGTAGCGTTCAAGGAAGCACCCACGCTAGAGTCTGTCATACAAAGTTTAGTAGAAATTTCTTACATTTGAAATACGGTGAAAATGAAGATGATTTTTTTTAATCATATCACCCCGAGCAAAGCGGTAACTCCACTGATGTGCAGGGGGCTACGTAAGAGTGAAAAGATTGGGAAAGAGAAAGCCGGAAACAACATCATAAACAGGGAACAAGGGATGACCCTTTTCACCTGTTCAATAGACGAGAGTGGAGTGTGAAGCGGGCGATAGTTTAGTCTATCTACTACAATTGAAAAAAAAAAAGAAAAAAGGAAAAGTGAAAAGGATGGAAGAGAGAAAGCCGGAAACCACATCCTAAACAGGGAACAAGGGATGACCCTCTTCACCTGTTCAATAGACGAGGGTGGAGTGTGAACCGGGCGATAGTTTAGTCTATCTACTCCAATTGAAAAAAAAAAGAAAAAAAGGAAAGAGTGAAAAGGATGGAAGAGAGAAAGCCGGAAACCACATCCTAAACAGGGAACAAGGGATGACCCTCTTCACCTGTTCAATAGACGAGGGTGGAGTGTGAACCGGGCGATAGTTTAGTCTATCTACTCCAATTGAAAAAAAAAAAGTAAAGAGTGAAAAGGATGGAAGAGAGAAAGCCGGAAACTACATCCTAAACAGGGAACAAGGGATGACCCTCTTCACCTGTTCAATAGACGTGGTTGGAGTGTGAACCGGGCGATAGTTTAGTCTATCTACTCCAATTGAAAAAACAGAAAAAAAGTAAAGAGTGAAAAGGATGGAAGAGAGAAAGCCGGAAACTACATCCTAAACAGGGAACAAGGGATGACCCTTTTCACCTGTTCAATAGACGAGGGTGGAGTGTGAACCGGGCGATAGTTTAGTCTATCTACTCCAATTGAAAAAAAAAGAAAAAAAAGGAAAGAGTGAAAAGGATGGAAGAGAGAAAGCCGGAAACCACATCCTAAACAGGGAACAAGGGATGACCCTCTTCACCTGTTCAATAGACGAGGGTGGAGTGTGAACCGGGCGATAGTTTAGTCTATCTACTCCAATTGAAAAAAAAGGAAAGAGTGAAAAGGATGGAAGAGAGAAAGCCGGAAACCACATCCTAAACAGGGAACAAGGGATGACCCTCTTCACCTGTTCAATAGACGTGGGTGGTGTGTGAACCGGGCGATAGTTTAGTCTATCTACTCCAATTGAAAAAAAAAAGAAAAAAAGGAAAGAGTGAAAAGGATGGAAAAGAGAAAGCCGGAAACCACATCCTAAACAGGGAACAAGGGATTACCCTCTTCACCTGTTCAATAATGTGTGTGGAGTGTGAACCGGGCGATAGTTTAGTCTATCTACTCCAATTGAAATAAAAGAAAAAAAGGAAAGAGTGAATAGGTTGGAAGAGAGAAAGCCGGAAACTACATCCTAAACAGGGAACAAGGGATGACCCTCTTAACCTGTTCAATAGACGTGGTTGGAGTGTGAACCGGGCGATAGTTTAGTCTATCTACTCCAATTGAAAAAAAAAGAAAAAAAGGAAAGAGTGAAAAGGATGGAAGAGAGAAAGCCGGAAACCACATCCTAAACAGGGAACAAGAGATGACCCTCTTCACCTGTTCAATAGACGAGGGTGGAGTGTGAACCGGGCGATAGTTTAGTCTATCTACTCTAATTGAAAAAAAATGGAAAGAGTGAAAAGGATGGAAGAGAGAAAGCCGGAAACCACATCCTAAACAGGGAACAAGGGATGACCCTCTTCACCTGTTCAATAGACGAGGGTGGAGTGTGAACCGGGCGATAGTTTAGTCTATCTACTCCAATTGAAAAAAAAAGAAAAAAAAGGAAAGAGTGAAAAGGATGGAAGAGAGAAAGCCGGAAACCACATCCTAAACAGGGGACAAGGGATGACCCTCTTCACCTGTTCAATAGACGAGGGTGGAGTGTGAACCGGGCGATAGTTTAGTCTATCTACTCCAATTGAAAAAAAAGAAAAAAAAGGAAAGAGTGAAAAGGATGGAAGAGAGAAAGCCGGAAACCACATCCTAAACAGGGAACAAGGGATGACCCTCTTCACCTGTTCAATAGACGAGGGTGGAGTGTGAACCGGGCGATAGTTTAGTCTATCTACTCTAATTGAAAAAAAATGGAAAGAGTGAAAAGGATGGAAGAGAGAAAGCCGGAAACCACATCCTAAACAGGGAACAAGGGATGACCCTCTTCACCTGTTCAATAGACGTGGTTGGAGTGTGAACCGGGCGATAGTTTAGTCTATCTACTCCAATTGAAAAAACAGAAAAAACGTAAAGAGTGAAAAGGATGGAAGAGAGAAAGCCGGAAACTACATCCTAAACAGGGAACAAGGGATGACCCTTTTCACCTGTTCAATAGACGAGGGTGGAGTGTGAACCGGGCGATAGTTTAGTCTATCTACTCCAATTGAAAAAAAAGAAAAAAAGGAAAGAGTGAAAAGGATGGAAGAGAGAAAGCCGGAAACCACATCCTAAACAGGGAACAAGGGATGACCCTCTTCACCTGTTCAATAGACGAGGGTGGAGTGTGAACCGGGCGATAGTTTAGTCTATCTACTCCAATTGAAAAAAAAAGGAAAGAGTGAAAAGGATGGAAGAGAGAAAGCCGGAAACCACATCCTAAACAGGGAACAAGGGATGACCCTCTTCACCTGTTCAATAGACGTGGGTGGTGTGTGAACCGGGCGATAGTTTAGTCTATCTACTCCAATTGAAAAAAAAAAGAAAAAAAGGAAAGAGTGAAAAGGATGGAAAAGAGAAAGCCGGAAACCACATCCTAAACAGGGAACAAGGGATGACCCTCTTCACCTGTTCAATAATGTGGGTGGATTGTGAACCGGGCGATAGTTTAGTCTATCTACTCCAATTCAAATAAAAGAAAAAAAAGGAAAGAGTGAATAGGTTGGAAGAGAGAAAGCCGGAAACTACATCCTAAACAGGGAACAAGGGATGACCCTCTTCACCTGTTCAATAGACGTGGTTGGAGTGTGAACCGGGCGATAGTTTAGTCTATCTACTCCAATTGAAAAAAAAAAGAAAAAAAGGAAAGAGTGAAAAGGATGGAAGAGAGAAAGCCGGAAACCACATCCTAAACAGGGAACAAGGGATGACCCTCTTCACCTGTTCAATAGACGAGGGTGGAGTGTGAACCGGGCGATAGTTTAGTCTATCTACTCCAATTGAAAAAAAAGAAAAAAAGGAAAGAGTGAAAAGGATGGAAGAGAGAAAGCCGGAAACCACATCCTAAACAGGGAACAAGGGATGACCCTCTTCACCTGTTCAATAGACGAGGGTGGAGTGTGAACCGGGCGATAGTTTAGTCTATCTACTCTAATTGAAAAAAAATGGAAAGAGTGAAAAGGATGGAAGAGAGAAAGCCGGAAACCACATCCTAAACAGGGAACAAGGGATGACCCTTTTCACCTGTTCAATAGACGTGGGTGGTGTTTGAACCGGGCGATAGTTTAGTCTATCTACTCCAATTGAAAAAAAAAAGAAAAAAAGGAAAGAGTGAAAAGGATGGAAGAGAGAAAGCCGGAAACTACATCCTAAACAGGGAACAAGGGATGACCCTCTTCACCTGTTCAATAGACGAGGGTGGAGTGTGAACCGGGCGATAGTTTAGTCTATCTACTCTAATTGAAAAAAAAAGGAAAGAGTGAAAAGTATGGAAGAGAGAAAGCCGGAAACCACATCCTAAACAGGGAACAAGGGATGACCCTCTTAACCTGTTCAATAGACGTGGGTGGTGTGTGAACCGGGCGATAGTTTAGTCTATCTACTCCAATTGAAAAAAAAAGAAAAAAAGGAACGAGTGAAAAGGATGGAAGAGAGAAAGCCGGAAACCACATCCTAAACAGGGAACAAGGGATGACCCTCTTCACCTGTTCAATAATGTGGCTATGTAAGGATCTGAACCGTTGCAGCTAAAAAATTGTGCTAATCTGAATATATGTAACAAAAATACTATGGAGAAGCAACAAGACAGCAAAGTTGAATTCTTGGAAAAGATTTGCTGTTACGGTTTCCGTAGTGTTTTTTTTTTTCTTTTTAAGATTCTGGAAAAAGGATCGGTTCTTAGTAGCGCTTCAGGAAGTACCTGATCATTGCAATTCTCTATATGCTATTTAAAGCCTTGTAATTGAAATTGAGCAGATGGAAATGCTTGGGAGCCTTTGATGGTTTACTAGGACGAGGTCATCGTGAGTGAGAGTTTTGTATAGGCCTGGTTCAGATTGTTGATCGCACCAGATAATGCTTTCTTTCCCATAGATCCGAACACCGTGATCTCTATTCGAATGGAATCGAAGACCATCATTCTTAGAACCTCGTGGCCTCAATTCGAATGAAGCCTGAAGGTCTAATCGAAAAACGAACCTCGTAGCCTCCATTCGAATGAAGCCTGTGGGTCTAATCAAAGACTGTCATTCTTCGAACATCGTGGTCTCTATTTGAGTAAAGCCTGTAGATTTTAACGAAATTAGCCTTCTTCGAAACGCGTCAACATCCGCTACATCATCAGAAAAATAATCAGAAAAAGAATGTTTTCGTGATTCCTCAAATGGATCCATGTTTGCACTAGACTCTAGGAATAATGATATTTCACATAATATGGAGCTAAATATTAAAAAATAATAATACGTTTCCCTACGCCCGCTCAACATCAGTCAGTTATGTGCCATACGTGATGCATGCTTGGGCAATCATGTCTAGTAAGAGACATGCCTGATTGGGGAGAAAACTTTTCCCCAGTAGGTTTTCATTATTGTCTGCGGTAAACTGTTTATAGAACCCAATCTGTTCTGCTATTTGACTCATAGGAAGTGAGGGAAATGATGTATTATATTATTAAGTAGTAATTAAGGGGGGATCAGTTTATTACTTCATAACAATATAAAACTGATCCCCCTTTTATGCCCAGCAGACGCTTTAGTCATGTTTTCAACTATTATATTCAGTTAGTTAAGTGTTATACGTAATACACGCTTTGGGCGATCATGTCTCGAAAGAGGCATGGCTGACTGGGCAGAAAGTTTTACCGCAGTAGATTGCCATTACTTTTTGCGGTAGACTGGTTGCCATCCAAGGCTATAGAACCCAATCTCTCCTGCTATTTAATCAATAACTGGAGGAAGAAGGGACGGATTAATACCTTTCCTAAGGGTATTTGTGCGTAAGTGAATGCAACGAATTCAACTGGAATTCGAACTCAGCTCATCTATTTCTCGTTCCGTGCTGATATCCACTGTACCACAACGAACATACTTTCACGATACATCAAAGGTGAGCGCAGTGAAAAAGCACAGTTAAGCCTGCGCAACAGGGATTGGCTAACCGCCCTTGTAGACAGTCACAATTGGATACAAGCAGCCAGCCATTGTATTGCTGCGATATCTGGGCAGTTGCTGCCCGGCCCTCAACATCCAAAATTGACAGTCTAAAAGCGATTACACAGGCTTGTGGGCGATAAAATATTTTTCACCCTGCAACCCCTTTCCTCACAAATGAAACGTTACTAGACTTTCACTTCTCTATCGCTATTTCCATTGCAGATGTTCAAACGAGCTATATTCCTTATCTCCACGAGTCTATACCTTCACAGCTCGGACCCTGTTACGAGGATGCATTTATATAAAAAGAATATTAATAATGTCTAAAAAGTTATAGTAAGGGATTCTATTGAGTCCGACTTGATATTACAAAAATGTTTCAATTCATGAAGTAGTTGTTAAATAGAGAAATTAGGAATAAAACGTTTTGGAAGATTCTAGAAATTTCCAGTATATTCGAGTAAAATCTAGAGAATTCGAAAGGATTCTAGAAATATGTAAATTAGGTGTTAGCCCCTATAAAAATAGGTTTTGGGAAGAGAGTAGTTAGTTGTTAAAAGGATTTGCTGACATTATCAACTCCAGTCCGATTCAGGATTGTATATCCAGCCGAAAGAATTTCCACTAAAAGTTGCCGACCACGGGTTTTAGTGGTCGATACCGACTTGGCAACTCGGCTGCAGTCGCTGTCTCACCAGCGTAACGTGGCTTCCTTGTGCCTCTTCTATAAATACTTTAACGGTTTCTGCTCCAATGAACTTAGCTCACTGGTGCCACCTAGGTATGAATTACAGGAGCTACTAGATTAACAACTAGGTCCCACTCTTTTACAGTGAAACCGATAAAATGTAACCGCAATTTCTACTCTAACAGCTTTTTTTCACGCACTTCCCACCTGTGGAATTCCCTTCCATATATTTGCTTCCCCGATAGCTACAATCTCCAGGAATTTAGATGTAAGGTCAATAGACATCTCCTATCTCACTAACTCACATCCATTCTCTCAATCTTTTTTTTCATCTACTCCACCCCCATCCTCGTTATTCTCATCCGTCTATCACCCTCCTCCTGACATTTCCTATAACTAACCCTTCTTTCTCATCACTTTCCCCGATGTAACCCCCTGCGCAACAGTGGCAGTAGAATGCCTTGCTTGGGGTGAGATGTTTAAAAAATAAAATTCACTTGTTAGACCTTACATGTTTTCTTTCTCTAATCTTTTCATAGTCGTATGGGTACTTCGACATGGTATAATGGGTACTTCGACATGGTATAATGGGTACTTCGACATGGTATAATGGTTAACAATCTTGTTTCGCTAGAATCAATACATCTGAATAGTGAGTTCGATCGTCTTTGGGTACCTCATACTTTCGGCTTTGTGCCACATTTAAGTGACCCTTAGAAAACCAACTTTCATAGACGCATTCTTCTTAAACTATGTCACACTGAAAAGACTCAGACCCTTCTTCCAAAAAGATTCAGACTCCCGCGTGAATGCTTTTCAAATAACTTAACTTTTTTAAATCAAGAGTCAACTGTTATCCGCCCTCACTATTTTAACTTTTCCTCACTTCCTGTTTTAAATCATATCACGCAACCCCATTCATCGTTTTGTGGCGTAATGGATATCGGTAGAGCCGAGTTCGAATCCCTCTTTAATTCGTTGCATTTACTTACGCGCAAATACCATTAAGTATGAATCTATCTCTTCTTTCTCCAACTATGGGTTAAATAACAGGACAGATTAGTTTCCATAGCCATTATTGGTAACCAGTCAGAAATTAACGGCAACCGGCTGTAAAAAAAACTTCTGTCTAGTCAGTCATAGCTCGAAAGAGACATGATCGCCCAAAGCGTGTATCACGTATGGCACAACTGACAGACTGAATATAATATTTGAAAACATGATTAAGTCTTCTACTGGACATAAAGTGGGGAATCAGTTTTATATTGTTATGAAGTAATAAACCGATCCCCCACTAATTACTACTTAATAATATAATACATCTCTTACGCCTCTAGCTATAATAGGACAGATTTCCACCTCTACCTATGAGTAAAATAACAGAACAGATTGGGTTCTATAGCCTTGGCTGGTAACCAGTCTACCGCAGAAAGCAATGGCAACCTACTGCGGGATAATCTCCTGCCCAGTCAGTCATGTCTCTTTCAGGACATGATCGCCCAAAGCGTGTATCACGTATGGCACTTAACTGACTGACTGAGTGACTAATATTCATAAATGTTTCCCAATAAAATTAATATCTAAAAAGGCACAGACACTTGCATGTCTTTTAGGACACACATCTTATCGGACAACTTGACCAGTAGTAACTTGCGAACGTTAACTATGAACGAATATTCAACATGCTTAAAGGCATTCAATCGATATCTGATGACGATAACAAGACTCACTGATTATTAAAGCCATGTGTAATGCAGGTAGATATTCGCGTTCATCTGAATAACATGGATTTACTAGACTGACTGCTAGGGAGAAAGGAATCTTTGTCCAGATTTGAAATCAAAGTTTTCCTTCTCCTAAGTTTAAGTGTAGTAACGAGTATCACCAAACCGATTGAGTAGATTGTATCTAAGTTTCTTAGTTCTACGCCCGAGGGAACGTTTTATTTCTTTTTAATATTTAGATCCATATTATGTGAATAATTATTATTCCGATAATTTAGTGCAAACATGTATCCATTTAAGGAATAATGAAAAGATTCTTTTTCTGATAGACTATTTTTCTGATGATGTAGCGGATGTTGAAGAGTTTCGAAGAAGGCTAATTTCGTTAAAATCTACAGGCTTCACTCGAATAGAGACCACGATGTTCGAAGAATGACAGTCTTCGATTAGACCCACAGGCTTCATTCGAATGGAGGCTACGAGGTTCGAAGAATGACGTTTTTCGATTAGACCTTCAGGCTTCACTCGAATTGAGGCCACGGGATTCTAAGAATGATGGTCTTCGATGACAGTTACAGACTTCATTCGAATCGAGATCACGAGGTTCGGAAAAACCGTCTTTGATTAGACCTACAGGTTTTATTTAAATGGAGGCCACGAGTTTCGAAGAAGAACGGTCTTCAATTAGATTTACAGGCTTTATTCGAATGGAGTCCGTAGTCTCGAAGAAGGAGGGTCTTCGATTAGACCTACAGGTTTCATTCGAATGGAGGCTACGAGGTTCGAAGAATGACGTTTTTCGATTAGACCTTCAGGCTTCACTCGAATTGAGGCCACGGGATTCTAAGAATGATGGTCTTCGATGACAGTTACAGACTTCATTCGAATCGAGATCACGAGGTTCGGAAAAACCGTCTTTGATTAGACCTACAGGTTTTATTTAAATGGAGGCCACGAGTTTCGAAGAAGAACGGTCTTCAATTAGATTTACAGGCTTTATTCGAATGGAGTCCGTAGTCTCGAAGAAGGAGGGTCTTCGATTAGACCTACAGGTTTCATTCGAATGGAGGCTACGAGGTTCGAAGAATGACGTTTTTCGATTAGACCTTCAGGCTTTACTCGAATTGAGGCCACGGGATTCTAAGAATGATGGTCTTCGATGACAGTTACAGGCTTCATTCGAATCGAGATCACGAGGTTCGGAAAAACCGTCTTTGATAAGACCTACAGGTTTTATTTAAATGGAGGTCACGAGTTTCGAAGAAGGAGGGTCTTCGATTAGATTTACAGGCTTTATTCGAATGGAGGCCGTAGTCTCGAAGAAGGAGGGTCTTCAATTAGACATACATGCTTCATTTGAATGGAGGCAACGAGTTTCGAATAACAACAGTCTTCGATTAGACCTACAGGCTTTATTCGAATTGAGGAATTCGAAAAATGACGGTCTTAGATTAGACCTTCATTCGAATGGAGACCACGCGGTTTGAAAAAACACTGTCTTCGATTATGCCTATAGGTTTTATTCGAATGAAGGCCACGAGTTTCGAATAACAACAGTCTTCGATTAGACCTACAGGCTTTATTCGAATTGAGGAATTCGAAAAATGACGGTCTTCAATTAGACCTTCATTCGAATGGAGACCACGCGGTTTGAAAAAACACTGTCTTCGATTAGGCCTATAGGTTTTATTCGAATGAAGGCCACGAGTTTCGAAGTATGAGGGTCTTTGATTAGATCTATATGCTTTATTCAAATGGAGGCCCCGTGTTTCGAAGAAGGATGATCTTCGATTAGACCTGTAGGTTTCATTCAAATGAAGGCCATGGTGTTCGAAGAAAAACGGTTCGATTAGACCTCATTCTAGCCAAAATATCCTGTACGTCAACGAAAACTATCCTTTTTCGAATTATTTTTTTTGGTATCTCTAAGCCTCGCTTTGCAATCCATTTGCTTAGACCTAAAAAGTACGTCTTGCGTCGCTTTCCCCGTCTCTTCTTCCCTTTATCCGACCTATGAGTATTAAGTTCTCTAGGCCCTCCGTCCTGATTACGTGCCCGGGGAACCTCATTTGTCTCTTCCTGATATTTAGTATCAGTTTTCTTCTCGTTTCCATCCTTTCCAACACCTAATTGTTACCGAGCATCTCTATCAAGTCTTTTTTTTTTTTTGTACTTTGTCGAATGCCTTCGCGTAGTCTATAAAGTACAGATAAAGTCCTTCTTCATTTGTATTGCTCGTTCAGATAGCATTCTGAGCATGAATATTGCATTCTTCGTCCCGGTATCTTTAACGAACCCACAGTTCTTGTATTTCTGGGCCAATTCTGCTGCGTACTCTGTTCATCAGAATCCGGATGATGAGTTTTGTTATGTGGCTCATCAAACTGATTGTTCGATGACGATCACATTCCTTTGCACCAGGCTTTTTAGGTAGTGTAATGAAGATTGATCTGCTTAGGTTCTCCGATAATATGCCCGCTGTTGTATATTTCGTTTATTTTTTCTATTAGTCTGTCTACGCCAAAGCCTTCTAGGGACATCAACGTCTCTATTACAATCCCGTCAGGTCCCGCTGCTTTGTTTCTCTTCAATTTGGTTATTGCTGATTTCACTTCCGTTTTAAATATTTCTGTTTCAGTACTTCTGTGCATTGCTGGTTGCTCTCCGTTGTCATGGAAGAGATCTCCGATCGACTCGTTCCAGCTCTGAAGTACCTTTTTCATTTTCTAGTATTATTGTGCCATCCTTTGCTTGACTGCATCCTGTTGCTGAGCATGATTCTCCCGGAGAGTAATACACTACGCCTCCTCGGACTTACCCTGTCCTCAGACCTCAAATGGAACCACTATATTGAATCCATAGCAAAATCTACTGCTAAGAAGATTGGGTCACTATGTCGATCCAGGATGTTTTTTCCACCTGAATCCATCCTGCATATATACAAGTCAACCATCCGTCCGTGCATGGAGTACTGCTGCCATTTATGGTCAGGTGCCCCTGCCGTTCTCCTCAGTGTTCTTGACAAGCTCCAAAGGAGAGTCTGTAATGTGATAGGTACTGATCTGGCGACTCGTCTGCAGCCACTTTCCCATCGTCGAAATGTGGCCTCCCTCTGTCTCTTCTATAAATACTTTCATGGCTTCTGCTCGGATGAGCTTAAGTCACTGATGCCTCCTCAACAGGTGTTTACCCGTTCAACCAGACTGGCAACAGGGTCCCACCCATTCACAGTCAGGTTAGCCAAACGCAGACGACAATTCTACTCCTGCAGCTTCCTCTCTCGCACTTCCCGCCTGTGGAACTCACTCCCGTATTCTTGCTTTCCTGACGGCTACGACCTCCAGAAATTTAAAAGCAAAGTTAATACTCACCTACTAACCACTGGCCTCTAGCTCTCTCCCCTCCCCTGTATAACCTTCCCTTTCTCTCCGCCCATGTATCTGTCATTGCACCTGCTTTCTCAGCTTTCTATTGTTCCTTTCTAACTAGCTTGTACTCCTCACTCTTTTCTAATTAATCTTTTTACATTTATGTAACCCCCTGCACATCAGTGGCGTTTCTGCCTTGCTCGGGGTGAAATGATTAAAAAAAAAAAAAAATGTCCTTTGCCATGCTAGCTCCTTAATCCTTTATCAGAAGAAGTAAAATTGTCAGATTAAAAATAAATCCATTATATATATATATATATATATATATATATATATATATATATACTAGCAGTATAGCCCGGCGTTGCTCAGGTGTCATGAAAGCTTTAAAACTAATCCATGGTCCTGGAGCTCAGACTCTTTGGACGTTGGCACGAAAGACTAAAAAGCAATAGTTGTTTCCAGTTAAAGCGAAACCGTAGACTGAAAGAAAAATGAATGGATGTAAGTCAAATTTTGATTTCCTGGTATCAACATCAAATAAGTTTTTTCGTCGTAAACTGAAGTTTGAAGACGAAATAAATCCTCTGAGTAAATGGTATGATGGCTGAGACTAAGAACTACAATTATACCTACTTAGAGCCAAACCCGAAGTAAAAACTAAAATAAAAGGGTTGAAAAAAATACAGACATGCAGGCAGATAAACAGACACACACACAAACATCTTGCCTTTTATATATATATATTATCGATTTTCTGCACTATTGTAAGAACTGCAACCTTGAAACTTCTGAATATCGTTCCTTATATCTTTGTCTATGAGAGCATCAACTTTGTTTAAAATCGGACCACTCCTTCTATAACCCGATTTTTTCGATTATTGATTTTCGATATTTATCGGGGGTACCGCGACACAAAACCTAGCTAAGGACACTCACAGATGCTTACAGTACAACTGTGTAATTTTTCAAGAAAATCGGTTCAGCCGTTTCGGAGTCTATAGGTAACGGACACACACACACACGCACACACAAACACACACACATACACACACATACACACACACACACACACACAGAGACAAAGTTCCATTTATAAATAAGTTTAGATATACTTCATTTGTACACGAGAAGAATATTCAAATGTTCTATAATATTGAACACTTTTTAATACACCTGTGTATTGGTCTAATTTTATTATGACCAAAAACTAAGTAATTAAATAATCAATATTTATATAAACAACTTCCCAACACACCAAAATATAATTATTTAAATAGGATCATTTCATTATTAAGACTACCTCCCAACATACGTAATATCCATTTTTTCTTAACTTCAGTCGTTGTTAAAAGTTTTTCTTAGCAAATAGACCGTTTTAATTTTGCCGACGATTTCTATTATGACGAAGTATCGACAGAAAAGCTCCTAATTTTTTTTCTTTAAAGAGCGAGATACTTGTGTATCTTTTTTAATAATACAATGATCCTATTTAAATCATATCTATATCTATATATATATATTTATTTAGCGTAATAATTAAGAATCAATATAAATTACTCTATTTTTATATTGAGCACTGTTTTAAATAAATGTTTTGAACGTTGCAATTATTTCCTTCGTTCTCATTCATTTATATATATATATATATATATATATATATATATATATGTATGACAAAGTCATGCGGAGATTTTTTATTTAATTTTTCTTATTAGTGTTCTTATCATTTTATTTTTTCTGTTGCTTTTCATTTTGTTGAAAAAGCACAGTATAGTAGGGTCAGTTGGGCACTGTCAGTAAGATAGAAATAAGCACCTTGACGCAATTCGCTCCGCCAAAATTTGGAAATAGCATGCTGTGCCGTGAAATAAAACGTCTCTATCTATCTATCTATCTATCTATCTATCTATCTATCTATCTATCTATCTATCTATCTGTCTATCTATCTATCTAAACTACTCCACATCTATCTATCTATCTATCTATCTATCTATCTAGCTAGCTAGCTAGCTAGCTAGCTAGCTATCTAAACTACTCCACATCTATCTATCTATCTATCTATCTATCTATCTATCTATCTATCTATCTATCTATCTATCTCAGTCTGTTCATATCTATCTATCTCGCACAAATCGCATTGCAAATGACTCCCAATATGGCTACATCGTACAAGAGAAAGTAAGACCCTGGCAGGAATAAAATGCCCCATCAGCGTTGCCCATATTTGATAAAAGATCAAGCGGTGGCATTGCTTAAACTCGTGTTTCAGACATCATCATCTGTCTTTCAGTCGCGATAGAATGATGTCCAATAGACATATACAGTGAACTAACTAATCGGCTTATTCATCATCCCCCGATTAACACTGCTTGCGAAAGATTGTTGAATGATGATATGACAGTTGTGACAAAAAGCGAAAGATTCAAACAAAATTACCCCTTGAAAATAGGAATGATTGTTAGGCTTAAATGTAAATAGCCTGTGAGTGTTATTTATAACTTTTTGCCTGTGCTGTTCATGTTAGCTACTTTGTATTTATCACATCCTCAACCTGAACTGATTGTTTCAATGATTGTTCTTTACGGTTTATCAACACTTTGTTATTCAAATCCGAAACATATTTGAGTTGTAAGAATATTTTTTTCTTTTTGCTAGTGAATATATAATTAACAAAAGCAATGATCGGAAATTTGTTGTTCTTGTGAACAATAGATTTTATACATAAAAGCAATTAAAGGTATTTCTAATTAAATGACGTTTTATATTTGTTGCATTTTTAAGTTACGATTCAGAGCAGATTTTTGCAAATGGGGCTCCTGTGTGACAAAAACATTTCAATAATTTTCCAATTTTTCTCGTCCTTATAACTAATATCAAACATTAAAACCTACGAAATGAATTTCTTGAAATTTCATTAAATATATCTGAGGTTAATAGATGTAAACATATATTTTTACAAACGTTTTCTTTAAAAAAAGCAATATTTATATAATTCTTTCATTTGTGAATAAGTTGTGAAAGTTTCAATAAAATCAATCAATTTTCCGATTTTTGCAAGAATTTACAAATCAATGTGTTTTACACCGAAAAAAAAAGGCTCAAATTTTCCATAGGAATGTCATCCAAGATGACACAAGAAATACAACATTTTAAATCAAAATTTCGAAGGCTTTAAAAATGATAAAAAATATAGTTTAATAATAAAAAAAAAAGTTTTCTTTGTTAGTTTTCCTCAATAATTACATCACCATTTTGTCGAAAAATATTTATTTTATTAAATTTTGGATATTTTTTCATATGTGCTCATTTTTTAGCGAATCTCTCTCTCTCTATCTATCTGTCTGTCTGTCTGTCGCTTTCTCTCTCTTTCTCTCTCTCTCTCTCTCTCTCTCTTTCTCTCTCTTTCTCTTTTCTCTCTCTCGACTGACGCCAATTCGGTCGGGTTTCGATCCTGGGTTAAAAGCAATCAGAGTCTAACCGTACTGATGAGCTGTGATACAGCGAAACGGATGGCGGATGGTTATATATATTTCAAAAATACTTCGAAAACTACATTCGCTGTATGTCCATTTCGGTGAGATGTAGTTTTCGGAGTTTTATTTGAAAAAAATATACATATTTAACTCTGTAAAATAGATAATACTATTTACATCGAGCCCTCCACCTGGATCATTTTTAATGTTGATAAAATTAATATTAATAGGATCTGGTTTTTGAGGATTTTACCTATATACACATTCATTTTTGGATTTTATATATATATATATATATATATATATAGCATAATGATAATCCACGTATACTGTCTTAATATGTATAGGAAAAACTACTAAAAAGTTGTAAGTTAAAAATGTATTTTTTTGACAGTATTTATTTATATTATATTATATATATATTTATATATAGATTTACGTTTAAAAATATTCAAACTCTGTTGCTTTCTGCATCACGTGACGGACGCTTCTCGCGACGGACGCTTCTCGCGACGGACGCTTCTAGTTTAAATTATATAATCATTTGTTTCTGATGAAAGACTGAGGCCGGTCTGAAATATCAAATATATATATATAATAATAGAAATAAATAAATACTGCCAAAAAAATACATTTTTAACTTACGACTTTTTAGCAGTTTTATATATATATATATATATATATATATATATATCTAAGAAGGTTGGGTCACTCATAGAAAAATCTACTGCTAAGAAGGTTGGATCACTATGTCTATCCAGGATGTTTTTTCAGCCTGGATCCATTCTGCATATATACAAGTCAACCATCCGTCTGTGCATGGAGTACTGCTGCCATTTATGGTCAGGCGCCCCTGCCATTCTCCTCAGTGTTCTTGACAGGCTCCAAAGGAGAATCCGTAATGTGATAGGTACAGATCTGGCGGCTCGACTGCAGCCATTTCCCCACTTTGTCTGTTCTATAAATACTTTCATGGCGTCTGCTCGGACGAACTTAAGTCACTGGTGGCTTCTCAATAGGTATTTACTCGTGCAACCAGACTGGCAACTGTGTCCCACCCATTCACAGTCAGGTTAGTCAAATGCAGACGACAATTCTACTCCTGCAGCTTCTTATCTCGCACTTCCCGCCTGTGGAACTCACTCCCATATTCTTGCTTTCCTGACGGCTACAACCCCCAGAAATGTAAATGCAAAGTCAATACTCATCTACTAACCCCTGGACTCTAGCTCTCTCTCCACCCCCGTATAACCTTCCCTTTCTCTCCACCTATGTATCTGTCATCGCACCTGCATTCTCAGCTTTCTATTGCTCCTTTCTAACTAGTTTGTACTCCTCACTCTTTTCTAATTAATCTTTTTACAGTTATGTAGGCCCCTGCACATCAGTGGCATTTCCCCCTTGCTCAGGGTGAAATGATTAAAAAAAAAAAAAAAAAAATATATATATATATATATATATATTTATATAACAGAGTGATGATCCACGTATACTGTCTTAATATGTATAGGAAAGAATATTAAAAAGTTTTGAATTTAAAAATGTATTTTTGGATAGTATTTGTTTATTTTTATTATTCTGTTTTAGTGATTTTAAAATTTGAATTAGAAACGTATTTCGCGAGAGCGTCTGTGAATTTTCTGTTTACAACACGTGACGCGTTTATTTACATCACGTGACGCGTCTGTGGAGAGAGTTTTAAAATCACTTGTTTCTGATGAAGGACCGAGGGTGGTCTGAAATATAAAATAGAATAATAAAAATAAACAAATACTGTCCAAAAATACATTTTAAAATTCAAAACTTTTTAATATTATATATATATATATATATATATATATATATATATATATATAACCAAAGAGAGAGAGAGAGAGAGAGAGAGAGAGAGAGAGAGAGAGAGAGAGAGAAAGAAAGATAAAGAGAGTGTGAGAAAAATAAGATTAATGTAGATAGAGAAAGAGATAACCATTGAAACACACTAATAAATGATCTATGTCTACTCAAATCGTCAATGAATGGATCTGGCTGACGGCGAGATGTCTGAGAAGCAATTAGGGAGAAGAGCGCTTTGCCCTTGTAGTTAGCGGCCCAGACTGTCTTCTAATCTAAATAAATCAATAAGATGTTGACCATATGCCAGTCGAAACGAACAGTTCGACAGACCTCGGTCGGATGTGAAGCTTTCGAAAATTCAGCCTCTTCCTGCGCTAAGATGAAATGTCTCGGCATGATTGCCTTCGGATTCATTGCCATTAATATCAGAATATAAAATAAAATAAATTACTGGGATGTATCAAAATTAGTTTTAAACCACAGTCTCGCTTTACACGCCCACATTTTTCGTTTTTATCTACATGGTCTCATTAGATGCGGATGTGCGCTGTGGTGCAGTGGATATCGACTCGGAACGAGAAATCGGGGAGCCGAGTTCGATTTCCAGTTGAATTCCTTGCATTTACGCGCAAATACCTTTGGCAAAGGTATTAACCCATCTCTTCCCTCCAGTTATGGGTTAAATAACTGGACAGATTGGGTTCTATAGACTTGACTGGCAACCAGTCTACGGCAGAAAGCAATGGCAACATACTGTGAAATAATATTCTGCTCCCAGTCAGTCATGTCTCCTTCGAGACATGATCGCCCAAAGCGTGTATCACGTATGGCACTTAACTGACTGACTGAATATAATAGTTGAAAACATGATTAAGATTTCTACTGGGCATAAAGTGGGGGATCAGTTTTATATTGTTATGAAGTAATAAACTGATACCTTACTAATTACTATTTAATAATATAATACATCTCTTCCTCCTCTACCTATGAGTCAAATAATCGGACAGAATGGGTTCTATAGCCTTGGCTGGCAACCAGTCTACCGCAGAAAGCAATGGCAACCTACTGCGGGATAGTCTTCTGCAAAGTCATGTTTCGAGACATGATCGTCCGAGCGTGTTTCACCTATGGCACCTAAATGACTGATTATTCAATGATCTGTAAGTCTTCGGGTGCTGTGTGTCAGCTTCTATTCTCTCTCTTTCTCTCTCCCTCCCTCCCTCTCTCTCTCCCAACCGCGCTCATTCTCTCTCAGCTTCTCTCTGTCACTCTCACTATCTCTTTCACTCTCAATCTCTCTAACCCTCACTATTTCATTCAGCTCATTCTTCCTTACCATCTTGCTCACCATCTCTCCCTGCCAACTTACTTACTCTCTCGCACCTTTTCTCTATCACTCTCACTCTCTTTCACCCTCCTTCTTTATCAACATCACTCTCACTCTCTTAGTTAACTCTCTCTTACCCTCTCTCTCTCACCATTTCTTCCTCGCACTTTCTGTCACCCCTCTCCCTCTCCCCCTCTCCATCTTCCCTTTACTCATTCTCTCTCACCCCCTCTCCATCACTCTCACTATCTCTTTCACTCTCAATCACTCTCGCCCTCACAATTTCACTCAGCTCATTCTTCGATGTGCGTTGTGGTGCAGTAGATATCGACTCCGAACGACAAATCAGGGAGCCTAGTTCGAATTCCAGCTGAATTCACGGCATTCACTTACGCAGAAATACCCTTAGGAAAAGTATTAATCCGAATCTTCCCTCCAGTTATGGATTAAATAATAAGGCAGATTGGGTTCTATAGCCTTGGCTGGCAAGCAGTCTACCACAGAAAGCAATGGCAACCTACTGCGAGATAATCTCCTGCCCAGTCAGTCATGTCTCTTTCGAGACATGATTGCCCAAGCGTGTATCACGTATGACACTTGACTGACTGACATTCTTCCTTACCATGTTGCTCACCATCTCTCCCTGTCAACTTGATTTACTCTCTCGCACCTTTTCTCTATCACTCTCACTCTCTTTCACACTCTTTCTCTCTCAGCATCACTCTCTCTCTCTCTCTCAGCATCACTCTCTCTCTCAGTTCACTCTCTCTTACTCCCTCTTTCTCACCATTACTCTCAGCATCACTCTTTCTCTCTCACGCTCACTTTCTCTCTCAGCTTTTGCTCTTACACTCGCTGTCACCTCTCTGTCACCCTCAACTTCTCTCACCCTCATTTTTCCTCTCAGCTCACTCTCTCTTGCCCTCTTTCTCTCTTTCATCTTCTCTCTGCTCGCATTCTGTTCACCTCTCCTTCACCTCACTCACTCTCACCTTCTCTCATTTAGCTCACTCTTTCTTTCTCTCTCTCTCTCTCTCGCTTTTACTCTCTTACAACCTTTCTTTCACGCGCTCGCTCATTCTCTCAGCTCACTCTCTGTTACCCTCTCTCACATTTTCACATTCTCTCTCACATCCTCACTTTTTCTTTCAGCTCACTCTGACTATCTCTTTCACTCTCAATCTCTCTCACCCTCACTATTTTACTATATTGTTGCAATCTAAAATCAATCTCTGGCTTTAAATAACCTTCCAAGGGTTGATAAGCAGTCATAAATGAATCAATCAAGTCAAATCAAAATCCATACATCTTGTTTGAAACCCGTACATATATTCCCTTAGCGTGTCTGGGGCATTAATCCTAGCCAATTTCAACGTTTTCCGTGTCAAACCACAGCCAATGTTCTTAAAGGCGCGCCTTGTCCACCGACCTGTTGCCGACCTATCGATAAAACCCTCTACCCTGACTGTTGGTTTTAGTCTAGGAAGCCTTTAACTCAGCGTTGCTGTGTCACCACCGGATTAGCTACGTACATAACTATGGAGTCTAGTCATTGTCTTACATTGCTTTTCACCGCCCAAGTCGTTGTGTCCATCCTTAGTTCCTCCTCAAAATTATAAAGTAGATTTTTTCTGATTCTCTTTTTTCTTCTTGTTTTTAATCATCTCACCCCAAACAAGTCAATAAAGCCATTAAGACGCAAGCTTTCACGTCGGAGGACAAGTTACACCCAAATAAATACCTGTCCGGCTTTCAGTCTAGACATGTGGACGGAAGTGATCAGCTCCACAACGATCGTTAGACCACACACAGTCATAGGACTGAGATTGATAATGATGACGATGAGAAGCCCAAAAATACTTTCTTTCTACGGACATTTTCCAATTCCTTAAACTTCTTCTTCATGTGTCGTGTCCCTTCAGGACGTAGGCGACCATGGACGTCCACTTGGCTCTGTCTCTTGTAGCTCATAGGACTGAGATTGATAATGATGACGATGAGAAGCCAAAATACTTTCTATCTTACTACGGACATTTTCCAATTCTTTAAACTTCTTCTTCATGTGTCGTGTCCCTTCAGGACGTAGGCGACCATGGACGTCCACTTGGCCCTGTCTCTTGTCGCTCTCAATTTTTTTCGTCTTAGTATCTCTCCCAAACCCAGCTTAGCCATCCATTTGATAAGGCCTATAAAGTATGACTCGCGCCGCCTTTCCCCTGTCTCGCTTTCCTGCTATTTGTCCTGTGAGTATTAAATTCTCCAAGACCTCGTTCCTCATTATGTGTCCCAAGAACCTCATCTTTTTTAATACATTGCTCATTTTCTGACAATCATCTTTCGTTATTCCAATGGTATTGGGATAACTGTCATATTGTCAGTCGTCAGTTACGATCCTAACTAAAGAGTAAAAGCGAACGTCATTTAAAAAGGGTAAAAAGGAAAACCAACAACGAGTTGGCAATAGTAAATTAGAAGCAAGAAAGAAAAGAGGAGAAAAAAGAAGAAAGAAAAAAGCAAAATCATCAGAGCAGTTGTCGCTTCTCAGTCGTTAGAAATCGTTCAAGGCCAGTAAAACCTTTGCACACGTCGATGAAAAAGGAAACATGAAAACAAAAATATACACGCGTATCAATAATATATTTTTATAATATATAAATATATATAATAGTATATTATATATATATATATATATATATATACAATATTTTATATACTATATATATTTTTATATAGAATTTATGGGTTAAATGCCAGGACAGATTGGGTTCTAATGCTTTGGTTGGCAACTAGTATTCCACAGAATGTAATGTTAATCTACTGCGGGAAAATCAGTCGGCCCAGTCAGTCATGTTTCGAGACATGATCGCCTAAGCGTGCATCATGTATGGCACTTAAATGACTGATATATATATATATATATATATATATATATATATATAGTATCTCAAAAATGAGTAAAAGTAAAGCCAAAAGCGTTCGGATAAACATTTGGACAATCTTTAGATCATTTATGTCCTCAATAGAAAAAAATCATAAGATCACATGAAAAATTACGTAAAAAACTTAATCGTCACACCTGTCAGTTTTAATTAAATCTCTCTCTCTCTCTCTCTCTCTCTCTCTCTCTCTCTCTCTCTCTCTCTCTCTCTCTCTATATATATATATATATATATATATATATATAAATGACGAGGGTGGACGTTGTGTAAGTATTTGTTTGTTTGATAGATTTGACTTAGCGTCTGCATTTTGTGGTCTAGCTCGACGGAAGTTGCGCTCGGATGTAGATCAAAATTTTAGAATGCTAACGACACCTTGAAATTTTTCAGAAGGCCAAAATTAGGGGTAGAAAAATATATATACTATCACCCAACAAAGTGAGGGATCAGTTTATGTTTTGATTATAATATAGAATCGATTACCCCACTTTATATTACCTGCTATACCTATATATCTTGCCCCTCCCCCTCCCACCCTAATTCAAAAGAGACATTCTACATTGATATCTATATCTATAAAAGTGACGAGGATGGACGTTGTGTAAATATTTGCTATGTAAATTCATCATGTGTTTTTTATTCTTATTATTCCTTAAACTATCCGAGTGAAACCGAGCTAGACTGCTAGTACATATAAATAATAGTTTATTTTTATAAATAAATCACATTCATTTCCAACAAGTAGTCATTCTGTTAGAAGACTTGGAAAGTTTAACACACTCGAGACATATTGAGGAAAGGAGAGACAGAGGTAAACTTTGAGTAACTTACCGAATATATTTGGGTGAATGTATGTCGGAACGGCTCACAAGAACAGGAAATTGTGGACAATCAAGTGTACCCAAGATACACAGAAAAAATGGAATTAGAAAATTACTCAACAATATAGTTTACTCTGGAACAAGGACAATATTGTGAGTTGATATCGTGAAAAACTAACTCCAGTTGTATATATAGTTAAAAGCACGACTTAATTTTGTTTGACACAAGACTACTTTTTGGTGGTAAAAATTGATCCCACTGCTGTATCACAGTTCATAAGCACGTGTCCAAGATTTTGAGTCAATAGAGTACTTTAAGCAGCCATTAAGAACAATATGGTTTAGTTTGGCACGTTTATTTGTGTCACTTCAAATCAATCTCTTTAGAGCAATACAGGTTATTCCTATAAATAGCTGTGTATAATCTAACACAAAACTAATAGTGTGAGTAAATTAAATTTACTACAATAGTGTATGCTATTATCTGTGCATAGTTCTGTGGTGATACCGAGCAAAGCGAGGAACCGGATATTTCCCCTCAGAGATCCAGAAAGCAAATGACCAAAACTGGTCTTTGCGCATCCGGCTCCACGCATAGGTTCCGAGAGAAAACCAAAAATTAATTAAATATCAAATTCCTGTTCGCGAGCCTACGCGAATTTTATTTATCATCCAATGGGAAGCCCAGAATTAAATACGGGTGTAAATCCCCAAATGACCTGCTGGGACCCACAAAGACGAAATAAAAAGCTGACACAAAAAGCATCACCAGAGTTGAGAAAGACGAGCGTAATTAGCACATCTCTTGACCTCGTCAAGCGATTCACTATGCTCGCCTCCTTTCCCTCTCATTTTCTCCTTCGCTGTCACTGAGCTACTTACTGACCAAAGGAGCGGATACATCAAAGACATTCCTAACGAACAAACGCTCCCCATATACATACGCACAAACTCTCTTTTCAGCATTTACTGCTATAAACATTTTAACGTCCTTTGAACCCATCCTAAAGACATTATTTTAGTTGTAAAAGTACCTTAATTGATATATGTGTATATATAAAATGTTGTTTCTATACTCAATTTGATTTTCTTTTTTATAACCCCTATTATAACTTATAGTGGGCTATCTACTAACGAGGCCAAATTCAACATACAACTGCTTCAACATACAAGTACATTTCACTAGAACGGATAACCCACTATAGTTCAGTCTGGTCTAAGTCCACTTGTATGAGGCGGTCACTGGGCTCGAACCCGGTAAAATGATTTGCGAGCTTGATTTGCCACTTCAACAATTATTTTAATTATCTCAGATAAAAATAGACACAAGTCTAATATATGTCATTTATTAAAATAGTACAACAAAAATAATTCCTTCTGGCCACAAGGTCAGGTACTCGGGACCGGATTGTTACAGTTCGCATTGATTTTTATATTATTATTAAATCTGTGTGGTTACGATTGTAGAATATGTGAGAAGTCAGCGGAAAGGAGAGACAGAACGCTTGTTGAGTTTCGTTTGACCCCGGACGACTTTTAACATCTGACCTTAGACCTTACTTCCTTGATCATCTCTTTTATCCAGAGATCCATCTTTAACTTGTAATTAACGTAAACATCGGTATTAAAGAACCAGTGGTTTTACAAAATGAGCCATCACTGATTAAAAGAAGATTAACGCTGTCATATCGATCATTATTGTATGACTTACAAGGGTACAAAAGATGTCACCAAGAAACAAAATATTGGAAAGAAGGTCGCAGTTTTCAAACCCGTGGTCCTGGGCATGACGGTAAACTCAATCCGGCAGCAAGGTCTCTGATTGGGAGGTTGTGAGGAGCATGGGAGCATGGAACCACTTAATTGCTGTTGTTCCCAGATCCACCTTGACCCGGTGTAGTAGCACCTGTTAGGGCATGGCCAAATATTTAACCCCCCACAAAAAAAAAAACTGGGGTCAAAACACTATGAAAGTATAAGAATAGACTTTTATAGAAATATATACATAAAATAGACTTTTAGAAAAAAAAATATATATATATAAATAGACTTTTACAGAAAAATGTATATTTTTCAAGGAAAGATATTACCAACAATATATTTTTGATGAAAAAATTATTATCATAACACATTTTTGAAGAAAAAAATATTTTCAGCAAAACATTTTTTAATACAAAACTAGAAGACATTTTCAGCTTTCTAAAATAAAAAAGAATAAAAACTGACTGAATCAACCTTTTGACTATAACCAAACATTAAAAAGAAATACCTTAAACCCCCATCTTTTTGGCATTAAATAACCCACAGAGGTTGATATGCTGTTAAACAAAACTCAAACTCAAACTCTTTCAAACCAGAGTTCCAAGTCAATATTTAAAACTTCCCTCTACGTTTCTCGCCATTTTTTCAGAATATAGGCGACCGTAGAACTTTTTTCTTCATGTGCCGTGTCCTTTCAAGGCGTAGGTGATCATGGACTTCAACTTGGCTCTGTCTCTTGTCACTCTCAATAGATTTTCATTTGATATCTCTTCTAAACCCCGCTCCGCCATCCATTTGCTCAAGCCTATCAACTAAGCCTCACGCTGTTTTGCCCTGTTTCTCTTTCCTCCTCTCCGTCATATAAGTATTAGATTCTCCAGGCCCTCCTTCCTCATTACGTGTCCCAGGAACCTCAGCTCTCTCTTCCTGATGTTAAGTATAAGTTACTTCAGTCAGTTAAGTGCCATACGTGAAACACTCTTTGGTGATCATGTCTCGAAAGAGACATAACTGACTGGGCAGAAGATTATCCCGTTGCCTTTGCTTTCTGCGGTAGATCGGTTGCCAGCCAAGGCTATGGAACCAAATCTGTCCTGACTTGAAACTGATAAGATAGAGTGAAGATAGAATTTTGATTTATGTAGTTTTTTTAATCATTTCACCCCCAGTCAAGGCGATAATGTCCATAACACGCAAGTGGTTTACTCTGAAGGAAAAAAGAAAAAGTTAGTTAGAAGGAAGAACAATAAAAGAACAGGCTACAAAAATAAGAGATAATGATTGGCGTTGTATTTAAATTTTAGATCTTTGGTAGCAGGGAAGCAAAGAACCAGAAGAGAGATCTACATGATAAAATTTCGAGAACAGAACTAGAGTAGAACTTACGGTGGCAACTAACGAGTTTAACAGTAAAACTATTAGACCTAACTGCCATTTTAGTAGTACGTTTAAATTCATGCTGTCGAGATACGAAGGAGAAGAGCTCATTAGAACAGCTGCAATGAAAATATTTATAGTAAAGGCAGAGGGAAGCCACGTCATGGCAATCGGAGAGTCACTGAGGTCGAGATGTCAGGTCAGGAACGCATTAATAATAGAGAGGAAAGGAGTGTAATGAAAGTTGAAAAAGAATTTTAAAAAAATCTAAGCAATGGTGAGATAAATAGTATTGTACGGTGAGACCTAGTTGCTAATCTAGTATTACGTTTAAATTCGTGTAGTCGGAGAATCAGAAAAAAAAACTCATCCGAGTTGCCAGAGAAATTTTGTAGAACAGACGGAAGTCGCGTTATATTGGTGAGAAAGTGACTGAAGACGAGATGCCTGGTCATGACCGATTGTATTGCAGACCTTTCTAGGGAACCAGAACAAATATGGCAACAGTATTCAATACATGGACGAGTGGTATATTTATAAATGTGCAAGATGAATTCTGGGAAAATGTGTTTTTTTGTTTTGTTTTGTTTTTGTTTTTTGGCAGGACATAGTGATCCGATCTTTCTTGCAGCAGATGTAGCAATTAAGTCCATATAGTCACTTCACCTCATATGAATGGAAAACGTGTTCCCAGATTGAATTTGACTAGCATTTCTAGTCTGAAAATTAATAAACAATTAAAAGAAACCGTTATAAAATAAAGTACAATGGCCAGATACGTCTAAAAGAGTTTCGTCAGTGTGGTAAATTTAGTAAAGGGTTAGAATTTAACAAATAAAAAAAAGAAGAATCAACGAACTGGGTTTGAATTCTGACTCCAATTACATAAAGAGCATACCACCATTCGACCCAATTGTTAGATATGTCTAAAAGTTTCGTAAACCGGTGCAATTTTTGTGAAAGTTTTTTGCTGCTAAAGAAAATGTAAGTAAAAGACCATTTACTATTTACATTGTTCGGACTGTTGTCCTCGTCTTTATTGTTATATTCAAAACATTTCTGCCGTTGTACGGTCCGGCTTTCTTCAGGTTTTATTTTTTAAATTTCTAAGCGAACCCAGAATAGTAATTTTATATGTTGGCGTTTCTGAAGATTGCTTGTGTAGACGTTCTTCACATGTTTATTTCTTGAACTTGGCCGATGTATAACATTCACATTTCTAGGTCTCCCAATAGAATCTGTTCCATTTTACTCCACCGCATTGTACACCGACGTACAAAGGAACAAAATAAAACATAATTAATTTTAAAAAAGATATCACTTAAAGATGGCGGAAGCGTACAACGGCCGAAACGTTGTGAATGAGACAATAAATATGAGGACAACAGTTCGAAATAGTATAAATCTTTGAAATAACTCGTCTCAGAAATAAAGACAAAGTTAAAATCGGTTTAGAATGTTGATTGCAACTCTTCAGTTTGTATAAAATGCGCATCGAATAATAGATGACGGAGAAAAGAATAACTAGGCCAGCGATTCTTACTTGCCACCGATAAAGATATAACCCCATACTCAGTCAGTTAAGTGACATACGCTTTGGGCGATCATGTCTCGGAAGAGACATGACTGACTGGGCAGGAGATTATCCCGCAGTAGGTTGCCATTGCTTTCTACGGCTATAGACCAATCTCTCCTATTATTTGACTCATAGGTAGAGGGGGAAGAGATGTATTATATTAAGTAGCAATTAGTGGGGGATCAGTTTATTACTTCATAACAATATAAAACTGATCTCCCACTTTATACCCAGTATAAGCCTTAATCATGTTTTCAAATATTATATTCAGTTTGTCAGTTAAGTGCCATACGTGATACACGCTTTGGGCGATCATGTCTCTTTCGAGCTATGACTGACTAGGCAGAATTTTTTTTTTACAGCCGGTTGCCGTTAATTTCTGACTGGTTACCAACAATGGCTATGGAAACTAATCTGTCCTGTTATTTAACCCATAGTGCCATACGCGATACATGCTTTGGGCGATCTTGTCTCTTTCGAAACATCTGGGCACAAGATTATCTCTCAGTAGGTTGCCATTACTTTCTGCGGTAGATTGGTTGCCAGCCAAGGCTATAGACCCAATCTGTCCTATTATTTGACTCATAGATCGAGAGGGAAGAGATGTATTATATTATTAAGTAGCAATTAGTATGGGATCAGTTTATTACTTCAAAACAATATAAAACTGAGCCCCCATTTTATGCCCAATAGAAGCCTTAATCTGGTTTTCAACTATTATATTCAGTCAGTCAGTCAAGTGCCATACGTGATACACGCTTTGGGTGATCATGTCTCGAAAGAGACATGACTAACTGGACAGAAGATTATCCCTCAGTAGGTTGCCATTGCTTTCTGCGGCAGACTGGTTGCCAGCCAGTCTATAGAACCCAATCTGTTCTATTATTTAATCCATAACTGGAGAGAAGAGACGGATTAACACCTTTCCCAAGAGTATTTGCGCGTAATTGAATGCAAGGAATTCAACTGGAATTCGAACTCGGCTCTCCGATTTCTCGTGCTGTGCCGTTATTCAATGTACCACAACTCTACTTGTACTCTTATTTGGAGAGAAGGGTTAAATATTATTGGCAACGTGACTTGACTAAAGAGGTTCGTGATCAAAGGAAAAGTCTCCCAACTGTGGGTTAATTAAAACCGGAAAAAAAAAAACACATTTGCTGCAAGTGAATATTACATTAACAGTTTTATGAGATTAACAATGATTTATCCGGATGTAATTATTACTGTTTGATGCATAGCAGAAAGAAGACGTGGATTCATGATTGTCTAATGGTATTTGCACCCAATTAATATAACGTAGCCGACTGAAATTCGAACTTGACTCTCCAGTTTCGCATTCCAAGCCGCCATCTAATATATCACTCTACATTCTCATCCCAATAAACCGTTTTGGCTGGTTTTTTATCTTTTTAATCGTATTATATTTAAAATTATTGTTAATTTTGTAATTTTTCCTTATAGAAGTTCTACTATTAACCCATAAATTTAAAGATGGTTTTTATATTTTCCTAAGTTATTTGTTTAAAAAAATATAACAAATTCAGTTGGGATTTGAACTCGCTCTTAGATTTCTCATTCAGAGCCGCCTATCGGTTACACCGCTCGCACATCTTTGTAGATATTCTAAGTTTAACAAAATGTGCCATCGCTTTTTCTTTTGGGTGTTCGTTTATTTATTTATTTATTTATTTATTAGTGTTGTTAGTTTTGGTTTTAGGTTCTTTACTGCAGGGACGAAAGTTCGAAATCCAGTCGAATTCATTGCATTCACTTACGCACTAATACCCTTAGAAAAAGTATTAATCCGTCTCTTCCTTCCGGTTATGGGTTAAATAACAGGACAGATTGGGTTCTATAGCATTGGCTGGCAACCAGTC
Source organism: Ascarosepion bandense (assembly GCA_037127315.1). Taxonomy (NCBI): domain Eukaryota; kingdom Metazoa; phylum Mollusca; class Cephalopoda; order Sepiida; family Sepiidae; genus Ascarosepion; species Ascarosepion bandense. Next base: position 1,071,789 of record JBBBDQ010000343.1, read on the forward strand.
TACCGCAGAAAGCAATGGCAACCTACTGCGGGATAATCTTCTGCCCAATCAGTCATGTCTCTTTCGCCCAAGCGTGTTTCACGTATGGCACTTAACCGACTGACTATAATAGTTGAAAACATGATTAAGGCTTCTACTGGGCATTAAGTGGGGGATCAGTTCTATATTGTTTAGAAGTAATAAACTGATCCCCCTCTAATTACTACTTAATAATAGAATACATTTCTTCTCCCTCTACCTATGAGTCAAATAATAGGACATATTGGGTTCTATAGCCTTGGTCGGCAACCAGTCTACTGCAGAAAGCAATGGCAACCTACTGCGGAATAATCTTCTGCCCAGTCAGTCATGTCTCTTTCGAGACATGATCGCCCAAGCGTGTATCACGTATGGCACTGAACTGACTAACTGACTGACTGCAGGGACAAACTTAGACAAATAAAAAAATTCTACTGGATTGATGATGACGTAATTTAATGAACTGAATGTCAGCCTCGAAGTGTTTCAGTAAGGCTTCTTTCTTGTCGTTTTGAGTTTTTTTGCGTTTACCTTAAACATCAACCTGGTATAAATCATGTGCTATCCAAATATTGTCAACATAATTTCCTTAAAACCAGTATTCCTCTATATCTGGCAATTATGCAAGTCCACCCGGAACGTAATTTGTCCCGAACATCGCCATTACTAAAACGTGCTACCAACCATCGAACAATGTTTATATCCTCTGTTTAATTACCGTAAACGTTTAGCAAGCGTCGATGAATGTCAGTGAATGCAATTAAATTCTGAAGATAATAATATGATAAAAAATTCAAATAAATGAAAGCAGGATAAAACAATCTTTTTTTTAACTAAAGTACAGATTTTTTTTTAAAGTGCAATGGGATGGCTTAAGTGAAAAGGCTGCTTTAATACTATGAACGCGTGAAAGGCATTGCGATTAGCTACTGATTAAAATCAGGTCTTTTTTTTGGGGGGGACACCTTTATCATTGCTAGCAATAGCATTTAAGTTAACCAATAAAGCCATACTTTTTAATACCATGTCCTTTCACGATTATAATTCTCCACATATTCTTGTATCTTGCGATAGCATTTTTTAATCATTTTGCCCCAAGGATGGCAATAAAGCCACTAAGACGAAAGGAGTAACTAAGGGTGAAAGAATACGAAGAAAAAGCATTATTGAGAGGAGAGAACAATAAAAAGAACACTAATTAAGAAAACAGATTACGATTGATGTTACATTTAAATTTTTAAAAATCAAAGTTAACCGGGAAGCAGTGAGTCAGTCAAGGGGCATACGTGATACACACTTTGGGTGATCATGTCTCGAAAGAGCTGAGAGAAAAAATGAGGGTGAGAAAAGTTGGGGGTGACAGAGAGGTGACAGCGAGTGTAAGAGCAAAAGCTGAAACAGAAAGGGAGCGTGAGAGTGAGAGAGAGAAAGAGAATGATGCTGAGAGTGATGGTGAGAGTGAGCGAATAAGAGTGAATTGAGAGAGAGAGAGTTGATACGGAGAGATGGTGAGCAAGATGGTAAGGAAGAATGTCAGTCAGTCAAGTGCCATACGTGATACACGCTTTGGGTGATCATGTCTCGAAAGAAACATGACTAACTGGACAGAAGATTATCCCGCAGTAGGTTGCCATGGCTTTCTGCGGCAGACTGGTTGCCAGCCAAGACTATATAAAACCCAATCTGTTCTATTATTTAAGCCATAACAGGAAGGAAGAGACAGATTAATACCTTTCCTAAGGGTATTTGTGGTTAAGTGAATGCAAATAATTCAACTGGAATTCGAACTCAGTTGAATTCCTTGCCTTCACTTGCGCACAAATACTCCTGGGCAGTGCCACAAAGGAGAAGAGCGAGAGAATAAACAACTTATCATTACGGATAGCCATTACAGCTGCAAGATGATGAGACCTTACTGCCAATCTAGTACTGCAATTGAATTCGTAAAATCGAGCTACCATAGAGGAAAGCTCATCAGAACAATTGCCATTTCTTCTTGGAAAAGAGTTGTTTCCCGTTGTCTTTTGTATGCTTTTGATTTCTGAACAGTTCTTCTAGAGAACTTAGTCTACTCTGCTGTTAAAATTTTAGATGGTTAGCGAAAATAAGTTTTTATGTCTTTCCTCAGGACATTAGCGCGAAAGTGAACATAGAAAACTAAACCAGAATTTGAACACGAGTCACTGATTGTAGCTATAAGTTGATGCAATATGCAAACACCTAAAATGTGTTATATTTTGTCTATGTATGGATTGGTTAAAATGTTGTTTCAGGAATAAACGTTTTAATTATTACACAGAATTTTTCTGTGAAAGGATTTCAGTGACATTTTCGACTTATTATTTGTGATGTGCGTTGTGGTACAGTGAATATCGGCCCGGAGCTCGAACCCGCTCGAGCCGAGTTCGAATTCCAGTTGAATCCATTGTATTCACTTACGCGCAAATATCCTTGGGAAAGGTATTAATCCGTCTCTTCCTTCCAGTTATGGGTTAAATAGCAGAACAAATTGGGTTCTATAGCCTTGGTCGGCAACCCGTCTACCGTAGAAAGCAATGGCAACCTACTGCGGGATAATCTTCTGCCCAGTCAGTCATGTCTCTTTCGAGATATGATCGCCCAAGCTTGTATCACGTATGGCACTTAACTGACTGACTGATTTGGGATGTGCGTTGTGGATATTGTCTCGGAATGAGAAATTGAAGAGCCAAGTTTGAGTTTTGGTTAACGGCATATCAACACCCCTGTGGGTTATTTAATGCCAAAAAAAGTGAGGTTTTAAGGTAATCTTTTTTTTTTAATTTAGTGTTGGGTTATAGTGAGAAGGTTGATTTAGTCAGATTTTAATGAAAATTTTTTGTATTTATTCTTTTTTATTTTAGAAAACTGAAAATGTCTTTTAGTTTTGTATTCAAAATTCTTTTGCTGAGAATTTTTTTGTTCTTCAAAAATGTGTTATAGCAATATTTTTTTCTTCAGAAATATACTATTGGTAATATGTTTCCTTCAAAAATGTATATTTTTCTATAAAAGTCTATTTTTATATAAATATTTTAATAAAAGTGTATTTTTATACTTTCATAGTGTTTTGATCCCAGTTTGGGGGTTAAATATTTGCCCATAGCTGGAATCCTAACAGGTGCTACCACTCTTGGTCAGGGTAAACCTAAGAACAACACCAATTAAGAGGTGGTTCCATGCTCCTCACAAACTCCCAATCTGCGGCCTTGCTGCCAGATGCAGTTTACCGTTATGTCCAGGACCTTGGCGAGCCGAGTTCAAATTCCAGTTAAATTCGTTATATTCATTTACGCGCAAAAAAACTTGGGGAAGGTGTTAATCCGTCTCTTCTCTCCAGCTAAGGGTTAAATAACAGAACAGATTGGGTTCTATAGCCTTGGTTGAAAATCAGTCTACCGCAAAAAGAATGGCAATTTCTGCCCAGTCATTCATGTCTCTTTCGAAATTTGATCGCCAAAGCGTGTATCATGTATGGTACGAAACTGACTGACTGAATTAAGGTTCGTCTATTGTTCCGATTCGCATTCCTACTCAGTTTGTTGGACGGAGTAGAAGTTTTTTTCTTGTTTCCTCTTTAGGATTAAGTTTCCGGTTATTTCATTTTCTTTCACTCTCATTAGCCTCTCGTCTATTAGTGGTATTATCACCTTGCTTTGGGTGAATTAAATAAAGAACTGAAAATATTTGTATTATGCCAAGCAGCAAAATCTTTTATGAAGTCAAACAATTCTTTGGCCTAGAAGATCGTCGTGTAGTACAGATGCTGTAAGACAGATCAAGTCAATATCCCACAAAAATCTTTCACTTGATGGTACAAGCTCCAAATTTGGTATACATGTGCTCCGGCACCCATTCTCTCAGAAAAGTACGCTACTCACGCTGAAAAAAATACTCCCCGGTTTTCAAGATGGCTGTCCCATAGAATAGGAAAAGCGGTTTTCAGTGCTAAACTTCTATAAATAAGAACTTGCTATTGATCCAGATTTTAAACAGATTGTATTTTCACTAGAAAAATACATTTTGGCACTAATATTCGAAAATGGTTACCAGTTTCTAAGATGGCGGCCATTGCATGACTTAACATGTTGGTTTATTTACCGATATACATCCTCTATCCAAGTAACATATATACCAAAAGCAAAGAGTTATCCAGGAAAAGATTAACATATTCACTTTTTCCCAGTTAATTTATATCAGTAGCCTAGTGAATTAGAGCGTTGGTTCGTGCATTAGGCGACATAGTAAAAGCGTTGGTTGGATCCAGTGACTTGACCCAAAGAGTTGTGAGTTCAATACTTGGTTACAGCAGTGGAAAAAAAAGAACTTAGTGAGTTGAGTTAAAGACATCCGGAAGGAGCATTTTTTCCTTCAAAAATGTATATTTTTCTATAAAAGTCTATTTTTATATAAATATTTTAATAAAAGTGTATTTTTATACTTTCATAGTGTTTTGATCCCAGTTTGGGGGTTAACTATTTACCTATAGCTGGAATCCTAATAGGTGCTACCACCCCTGGTCAGGGTAAACCTAAGAACAACACCAATTAAGAGGTGGTTCCATGCTCCTCACAAACTCCCAATCTGCGGCCTTGCTGCCAGATGCAGTTTACCGTTATGTCCAGGACCTCGGAGAGCCGAGTTCAAATTCCATTTAAATTCGTTATATTCATTTACGCGCAAAAAAACTTGGGGAAGGTGTTAATCCGTCTCTTCTCTCCAGCTAAGGGTTAAATAACAGAACGATGAATGAAATATCCGAACGATGAATGAAATATAGGGTTGGATTCTAAATGTCATTAACCTGAAGAAGGCGGGAGCATACAACGGCCGAAACGTCGTGAATATAACAATAAAGATGAGATCAACAGTTCGGATAGTTTTCTATAGGTTTATACAGTGCTAGCAATATGAAGAGAAATACCTTTTTTTTATTTGTTTGCTTTTTTTTTTTTTTTTTTTGCTGGTACCAATGCTGACCCTTGCCGTCATTTCTTTTAAATGTTTCGAGTATGTAGAAATTAGCAGTTCGACTTTCTTTAAGTTCTAGACCTTTCTGGAGACATAGAAAAGAGTTGCACCCCCCAAAAAACACACAGAATACATATTGGATGTCGACACGATAACCGAGTATGACCATTGCTGACAAGATAAATCCATCGGTACGGTTTCGTGCATTAGGCGACATAGTAAAAGCGTTGGTTGGATCCAGTGACTTGACCCAAAGAGCTGTGAGTTCAATACTTGGTTACAGCAGTGGAAAAAAAAATCTTAGAGAGTTGAGTTAAATGGAGATAACTGAGATATTCGAAAGTGGCATGGATCATTGAACGAGAAAAGTTCACCTCCCCCAGTGAACAAAATGGTTCAGTTTAAAATTCTAATCACCTGAAGAAAGTCGGAGCATACAACGGCCAAAGCGATAAACACGATCAGCGTGAACAATAACTAAACAATACTAAATAAGAACCAAATATCTGTAGACATGAACAGCAACTCTAGAACTTCCTATCCCTGTAGATTAAATAAAGGGTTTGTTTTACAGTGTTGTTTTACTACAGGTGCTCAGTAGCCAACTTCCTGTTGTCTGAATCTTAACTCTTCCCTTTCTTTAACTTATAACCAACATATGAAAATAGATAAAATCCTATTTGCCAATTCCACTAAAGCGTTCAGTTCGAAATTGTCTGAAAATCGACAAACACGTGAAGACGGTCGGAGATTACATCGGCCGAGTCGTTAAAATAAGGACACCAGTTCGACTATAAATTATACTTTCTCAGTTAACTTGGTAATCAGTCAGTCACTTAAATACCATACGTGATACACGCCTTGGGCGATCATGTCTCGAAAGAGACATGACTGATTGGGCAGAAGATTATCCCGCAGTAGGTTGCTATTACTTTCTGCGGTAGACTGGCTGCCAGCCAAAGCTATAGAACCCAATCTGTCCTGTTATTTGACTCATAGGTTGTTGGGGAAGAGATGTATTATATAATTAAGTATTAGTTAGTGGTGGATCATTTTATTACTTCATAACAAAATAAAACTGATCTCCCACTTTATGCCCAGTAGAAGCCTTAATTATGTTTTCGACTATTCAGTCAGTCAGTTAAGTGTCATACGTGATACACGCTTGGGTGGTCATTTTATTTAACGCATCACTGCAGGATTAATACCTTTCCCAAGGTTATTTGCGTGTAAGTAAAGGCAAAGAATTCAAATGGCAACATGATGTCCTTTGTGGTGCAGTGCATATCGACTCGGAACGACAAATCGGGGAGCCGAGATCGAATTTCAGTTGAATTCCTTGCATTCGCCTACGCACAAATACTCTTGGGAAAGGTATTAATCCGTCTCTTCCCTCTAGTTATGGATTAAATAATAGACCAGATTGGGTTCTATAGCCTTGGCTGGCAACCATTCTACCGCAGAAAGCAATGGCAACCTATTGCGGGATAATCCTCTGCCCAGTCCGTCATGTCTCTTTCGACAAATGATCGCCCAATGCGTGTATCACGTATGGCACTTAACTGACTGACTGAATATAATAGTTGAAAACATGATTAAGACTTCTACTAGACATAAAGAGTGGGGGATCAGTTTTACATTGTTATGAAGTAATAAACTGATCCCCCACTAATTACTACTTAATAATATAATACATCTCTTCTCCCTCTAGCTATGAGTCAAATAATAGGACAGATTGGGTTCTATAGCCTTGGCTGGCAACCATTCTACCGCAGAAAGCAATGACAACCTACTGCGGGATAATCTTCTGCCCAGTCAGTCATGTCTCTTTCGACAATGATCGCCCAAGGCGTGTATCACGTATGGCACTTAACTGACTGACTGAACATAATAGTTGAAAACATGATTAAGACTTCTACTGTACATAAAGTGGGGGATCAGTTTTACATTGTTAAAAAGTAAACTGATCCCCCATAATTGCTACTTAATGATATAATACATCTCTTCTCCCTCTAGCTATGAGTCAAATAATAGGACAGATTAGGTTCTATAGCCTTGGCTGGCAACCATTCTACCGCAGAAAGCAATGGCAACCTACTGCGGAATAATCCTCTGCCCAGTCAGTTATGTGTCTTTCTAGACATGATCGCCTAATGAGTGTATCACGTATGGCACTCAACTGACTGACTAACTAGTTAGTTGTGTCGAAAACTTTAAACCACACGGACTCAAGCCCGTTAATCTAACCATGAAGCTAAACCAGTAGGCGAGGTTTAAATTAAATTCCTTGGTAGTTTTATTAGAAGATAGTTGGTTTGATTACCAATGGGAATAAAAAGATTGGCTATCTTTACTTTTATTGGTTAAAAAATACGCGCTTTTTATGCAAACTTGCTTTTTTTTTATGATTGTCTGCATCGTAGCCGGCTGATCAGGAAAATAATTTTTATTTGATGATCAAATCGATAATGACTATAAAACGCGCGCATATCGACATAATACACGTAGTACACAATACTCATAATTATACCCATTTAATTATACACAATTATTACAGCAATATACACATTTAAGAAATGTAGACACACACATAGACGCATGTATATTCACTCACATATTATGAGCATTCTAGTGCCTTTAGAGTAATATTTAAATTAATTGGATTCTGCTAAGCGCGATAAAAGGTTTTTCCTACAATTTACAAAGTAGAAAAAACGAGAAAGAGATTTGCTAGTTTTACTAAATCACTCTCTTAACTGGAGGCTGTCAAGGTTTCTTTATGGCTGTATCAGCTTTTCGCTAGTTATAAGGGAACATTTTTTCAAGCACTCACTTTTTTTTTATTTTGTCGTCGTTAACGATTGGCTGTTTTTTCATACATATATATAAACTTATTCATAAATGGAATTTTGTCTGTGTGTGTATATGTGTCTGTGTGTATGTGTGTCCGTTACCTATAGACTCCGAAACGGCTGAACCGATTTTCTTTACACAGTTGTACTATAAGCGTCTGCGAGTGTCCTTAGCTAGGTTTTGTGTCGATGAATATCGAAAATCGAAAATCGAAAAAATCGGGTTATAGAAGGAGTGGTCCGATTTTAATCAAATTTGATAAACTCATAGACAAAGACATAAGAAACGATATTCAGAAGTTTCAAGCTTACAGTTCTTACAACAGTGCAGAAAATCGCTAATATATATATATATATATATATATATATATATTAAAAAAGGATTAATTCAAAGATGTTGAATGGCCATTTCGATATGAAGATCCCCACGGGGGATAACACATCACCTCAGCAACAGAAAAATCCTTTCAGAAACTGGAGAAAAATTAGTCTACTTTTCCTTTTTAATTAGATTTGCAAAGAAATTTAAAAAGAAAATAAAAAGGAAAAATAAAGGAAAAGAAAAAGAAAAAGATAAAATCAAATAAAATCAAATAAACAAGAAAAGAAAAAATTGACATCGTCTGGGTTCGCAAAAAAAGGAAAGAGAATTGTAACTAAAAATTAACAGACAGCCGTTTATATATATAAAAGGTAAGATGTTTGTGTGTTTGTTTGTTTATCTGTCTGTATGTCCTTTATACAAATCCACAATTTTTATCCGATTCTCACCAAACTTCATACAAATATTCTTTAGGCTGTGTCTGAGCTCCAGAACCATGGATTAGTTTTAAAGCTTTCATTACACCCGAGCAACGCCGGGCTATATATATATATATATATAATCATTTCACCCCAAGTAAGGCATTTCACTGCCACTATTGCGCAGGGGTTTACATAGGAGAAAGTGATGACAAAGAGTGGTTCGTTAGAGGAAATGTCGGAAGGAGACGGATGAGGATACCAAGGATGAGGGTTGAATAGATGGGAAGAGTGTTTGAGAAAATCGATGCGAGTTAGTGTGATAAGTGGTGTCTATTGACCTTACATTTAAATTCTTGGAGATTGTAGCTGTCTGGGAAGCAAGTTTTTTTTGTTTTTTTTAATCATATCACCCCGAGCAAGGCGGTAAGGCCACTGGTGTGCAGGGGGCTACGTAAGAGTGAATAGATTGGAAAAGAGAAAGCCGGAAACCAGGTCCTAAACAGGGAACAAGGAAGGAGCCTCTACACCTGTTCAATAGACGTGGGTGGAGTGTGAACCGGGCGATAGTTCCGTCTATCTACTCCAATTGAAAAAAAAAAAGAAAGTGAAAAGATTGGAAAAGAGAAAGCCGGAAACCAGGTCCTAAACAGGGAACAAGGGAGGAGCCTCTACACCTGTTCAATAGACGTGGGTGGAGTGTGAACCGGGCGATAGTTCCGTCTATCTACTCCAAATGAAAAAAAAAAAAAAAAAGAAAGTGAAAAGATTGGAAAAGAGAAAGCCGGAAACCAGGTCCTAAACAGGGAACAAGGGAGGAGCCTCTACACCTGTTCAATAGACGTGGGTGGAGTGTGAACCGGGCGATAGTTCCGTCTATCTACTCCAATTGAAAAAAAAAAAAAAAAAAAGAAAGTGAAAAGATTGGAAAAGAGAAAGCCGGAAACCAGGTCCTAAACAGGGAACAAGGGAGGAGCCTCTACACCTGTTCAATAGACGTGGGTGGAGTGTGAACCGGGCGATAGTTCCGTCTATCTACTCCAATTGAAAAAAAAAAAAAAAAAGAAAGTGAAAAGATTGGAAAAGAGAAAGCCGGAAACCAGGTCCTAAACAGGGAACAAGGGAGGAGCCTCTACACCTGTTCAATAGACGTGGGTGGAGTGTGAACCGGGCGATAGTTCCGTCTATCTACTCCAATTGAAAAAAAAAAAAAAAAAGAAAGTGAAAAGATTGGAAAAGAGAAAGCCGGAAACCAGGTCCTAAACAGGGAACAAGGGAGGAGCCTCTACACCTGTTCAATAGACGTGGGTGGAGTGTGAACCGGGCGATAGTTCCGTCTATCTACTCCAATTGAAAAAAAAAAAAAAAAAAAAGAAAGTGAAAAGATTGGAAAAGAGAAAGTCGGAAACCAGGTCCTAAACAGGGAACAAGGGAGGAGCCTCTACACCTGTTCAATAGACATGGGTGGAGTGTGAACCGGGCGATAGTTCAGTCTATCCACTCCAATTATCCGCAAGGCATGGATAGTGAAATGAGAACAAGCTACATAATGTAGATTAAGTATAGGCTTTAGTTTGAAATTTCATGAAGGTTTCTTATATTGAATGAAGGCTGGAGAACACAATAGCTGAAAATTTGTGACAATAATAAAGACAAAAAATACAAATAAAGTAAATTATAATAAAATAATATTCAAAATATTCCTTGTTGCAAGAGCAGTTGATCAAATTTGGATCATAATTTGGATCTTCAATGTTATTGGCCAATCTTATCAAATTTACTTGCCATATCACATTTGATAATCTAAACTTTTTCATTAACAGATTATATTAATTCTACCACTGAACTAATTATACATTAAAATGGAGAAGGAAAGAGAATTAAGTAAAACAATGAAGAAAAAAACAAAAAGAGACAAGGGAATTCCACAGGCGGGAAGTGCGAGAAAAGAAGCTATTAGAGTAGAAATTACGGTTACATTTTATCGGTTTCACTGTAATAGAGTGGGACCTAGTTGCTAATCTAGTATCTCGTGCAAATTCATGCCTCGGGGGGCACCAGTGATCTAAGTTCATCGGAGCAAAAGCCGTGAAAGTATTTATAGAAGAGGCACAGGGAAGCCACGTCACGCCAGTGAGAGAGTGACTGCAGGTTCATACAACTATAGGTGAAAACGTTATAATTTCTTCTAATTTTAAATATATATTGTGTAACCTTCCCTGAAGATCCGTTTAGGTGAAACCTTGGTAGGTTTGTTGGCTCACTAGGTTAATTTACTTATTCTGCTCTGCTTAAGTATTGAGCGTTTTTTTTTGTTCTTGATTACTCGTCTCGGGTTTTTTCTTTGGGCTACGTACTGGCTCGGTCCAAATCGCTTTGGCTGATGGTCATGTGCTTAGCGCTTTCTTTTTTATAACTATTTTTTCTTTCTGCATATATACGCGGAGGGTATTTTGAAACGAGTACAGTGATAAGTTTACATTTATATATATATATATATATATATATATATATATAAATGTAAACTTATATATATATATATGTATACTTATATATATGTAAACTTATATATATATATATATATATATGCAGGTTTCATTGAATAATATAGACAAGTTTTTGTCTATTAATTTTGTGTAGGATCCGTTCATACCGTCTGATATACTTGATGGTGATGTCGTTAAAAGACAACAAAAAATCACAGTATTTGTTGAATTTTTTATCGGGTCTATATTTTTTATCAGACCAGGGACCACAACACCACTATTTTGTCACTGTCTTCGGCCATCCGCCACGGTAGGGATGGACTTATATTTTCAATTCAATTATCTTTATTGTTAATAGCTTAAATGTTCTATGTTTACTGTGTGTTAATATTTACTCTTTGATAATGGCTTATGTGAGCCGAAAGCTTAGACCCGATAAAAAATTCAACAAATACTGTGATTTTTTGTTGTCTTTTAACGACACCACCATCAAGTATATCAGACGGTATGAACGGATCCTACACAAAATTAATAGACAAAACTTGTCTATATTATTCAATGAAACCTGCATTAATGAAAAAATGCTGCCAAAATACACACAATATATATATATATATATATATATATATATATATATATATATATATTATAGTTTAGAACATGTACACATTTTTTTATTCACTACAAAGTGTACATTTTGTTTCGACATTGAAATTACAATGTCTCATCAGGTGGTGTGGAAAGGAATGGAAGGCCTCTTTTCTTATATTTGGCGAGTTGTGTGTGGGATGTTGGCGGGGGTTAGTGACAAAGGGAATTGTCCGTTAAAATTTTTAAGTGAGGAATGTGTAGGGAATATAGTTATTTGATGAAAGTGTCGGGAATTTTATGGACAGATTTAACATTGGAAGATGGGGTATAGCCTTATGGCCTCGTGGCTGCTGGACATTATTCTTTGGGTTTAGTAGAGGGGGAGAGTAAGGAAGTGTAAAGGGTGGGGAGGAATGGGATCGGACCTATCTTTAATGTTTATTTGTACAACTATAGAATATTTTTGTATTTAAAGACAGTTTTTATAATTAATCTAATTTTGTATATTTAACCTTAATTTTAAATTTAGGAAATCACCTTTTTCTACAAAACTTTAAATTAGATCACAGTTTGTAGTGTGTAATAGGTAAAATTGTATGTAAGATTGTTGTTAATACTATAAAGGTTTATCGTCTCAAAGGGGTCCTAGCTTTGGCTTTTGTAGTATTTTTTAGCATGATTGTAAGGTTAGTTCTTTAAGTTGTTTGCAGTTTACTGTGGTTTCATGCCTCTGGTTAAAAAGTCTGTTGCTATTCATCTATTTAATGATTTCAATTTTTCTTGAAGACAAATGAAACATGGTTCCTTTATTGATTTAGATGTTCTTGCTTGTTTGAAGATTTTCCATTTAACTTTAGGTGTTTTATTTTCGTTTTTAACTTCCAAAAGTATTTGGAAAGAGACGTCATGTTTTGTTTTTCTTTGAAAGACAAATGTATTTTCTGTTAATATCATTACAGGCTATAGTGTAGATGCCTACTCGAGGTTTTAGTTTGATTAACAAAATAAGTACAAGATATTTTTAAATTTCAGAGTAAAATAACTGAAAGACAGGCTTGTCGATCATCAGTATCTGATTGCCAAGCAAGAAAAACATAAGACAGATTTCAAACTCAAAGGATGAAAGTAACTTTGAAAAAAACATTTCTGTTGATCATCAACTTTTGATTAACAGCCATCAGATATTTTCTAGCATAAAGAAAATAACTTCAAACGTAATAACGTTTGGTTTATATATATGAAAGCTACAACTAAGGATTTTAACGAGATTTCGGTTTGCTTAACATTTTATGCGAGACTTGGTACTCAAGTTTCTTAAATATTTTATGCTTGGGTCTAAATAAATAAATAAAAAAAGCTCAACATTCAGTGTAATTTTAAGAAATACGAAATTTCCGTGAGAAACAAAAGAATATGCTGGACTGTTGTATAATACAAGTCCTCTTACACTGCAGTCATCGCCAGACAATCCCTCAAAGATTAAAGGTCGACTTGAAGCGAGAGGTGTGGTTCTACAGAAGAATACGCACAAAACCAGGGACGGGGCATCGAAAGAAGGAGAAAGTTCCTAGGAAAATTCGATGGAAAGAAATCATCAAAAATCAGTCGTTAAAAAAATTGCTCGTCAGAAGCGAAACATTACGGAAATGTAACTGACCCTAACCATAACTATCTTGCTTGGTAGAATTACAGATAATTTATCTAAACGCGTAGGTCTCATATTGTTTAGTTAACATTACACTGGCGGAATCTACCCTAATCCTCGCCAAAATCACATTAAACAAATTCGTTATTGTTTACACTCGTTGCTTGGATGTAATGAAAGCTTTAAACCAAATCCATGGTCCTGGAGCTCAGACTCTTTGGACGTTGGCACGAAAGACTAAAAGCAGTAGTTGTTTCCAGTTAAAGCGAAACCGTAGACTGAAAGAAAAATGAATGGATGTAATCCAATTTTGATTTCCTGGTGTCGATATCAAATAAGTGTTTTTCGTCGTAAACTGAATTTTGAAGGCTAAATAAGTCCTCTGAGCAAATGGTATCATGGCTGAGACTAAGAACTACAATTATACCTACTTAGAGCCAAACCCAAAGCAAAAACTAAAATAGAAGGGCTGAAAAAAATACAGACATACAGGCAAATAAACAGACACACACACACAAACATCTTGCCTTTTTTATATATATATATATATATATATATATATATATATATATATATATATTCTCGATTTTCTGCACTATTGTAAGAATTGCAACATTGAAACTTCTGAATATCGTTTCTTATGTCTTTGTCTGTAAGGGTATCAAATTTGATTAAAATCAAACCACCCCTTCTATAACCCGATTTTTTCGATGATCGATTTTCGATATTTATCGGGGTACCTCGACACAAAACCTAGCTAAGAACAATCGCAGACGCTTATAGTACAACTGTGTAAATTTTCAAGAAAATCGGTCCAGCCGTTTTGGAGTCTATAAGGTAACGGACACACACACACACACACACACACACACACATACACACGCACACACAGACAAAGTTCCATTTATAAATAAGTTTAGATTAGCCAAGCGTTGACTTATTCTTTGGCAGAAGTTATTTGTAAGAATATAATTTGACCAGTATAAACGAAAACAAAAAGGAGACTCATACGTGGAATCTAGAAAAAAGAAAGTTAAAATTTATGGGACACATATTGAGGAAAGGGGGCTTGGAGAATTAGAACGTCACAAGGATATATTGAAACAAGAGGAAAATAGAAAATAACTTTATCTAAGATGCCTGTTAAGTGGCTGGTCTAAAATGGATACAGAATGATAGTAAGCATTACTTAGAGCTACGAAAGTTGTGGAGAGCCATGATCGCTGAAAGGAAATGATAAATAGAAGATTATAATTATTTGAATAAAAATAAATAAGAGCTGCTAGAAGATTGTTTTTTAAATAAGTTAGGATTTTTAAATAACTTCAGATTTTGGTCAGTAACTTTTGATAAAAATTTCGTACGAAAATTGCTTAAATATTTTACCGGAAGTAATGGATAGGAGAAACATTTCTATTTAATTAAATCGGGAGAATTTCTCTAATATTTCGTTTGGTCAACTTATTGTGATGTTTTCTTTTTTTGTTTTTTGTTTTTTTGGAAAAATTTGATTAAATACCTATCCACCATTGTTATGTAGGAAAAAAAGTATTGATACCGACACGCGTGATCGAACGCGGATCTCCAGGCAACAAACGTATCTGTTAAATGCATTGTACTACTGGGATCACTCAATCAGTCATTTCAGTGCCATACTTGATACACGCTTGGGCGATCATGTCTCGAAAGAGACATCTCAGACTGAGCAGAAGATTATCCAAAGTAGGTTGCCATTACTTTCTGCGCTAGGCTGGTTGCCAGCCAAGGCTATAGGACCCAATCTGTCCTGTTATTTAACCCATAACTGGAGGAGAGGAACGGATTAGTACCTTTTCACTTGGGTATTTTCGCATAAGTAAATGCAACGAATTCAACTAGGATTCGAACTTGTCTATCCGATTTCTCGTTCTGAGCCGATACCCACTGCACCACAACGCACAACTGGGATCACGTCGCCATAAACATTAATATAATGCACCCAGATAAAAGTCTGAGTAAGTTTTAATATACTGGGTATTCTGTGTATTCAGTATTCTGTGTGATCCGGTGCTCTGTAACATTATTGTGTATTAATACCTGAATTTTACGCAGAGATACCGAAATATTATAAATCTCAAATAGCGAGTTAACAAAAGTTCACTTCAGACTAACGTTACGAAAACTAACGTTATAGTAGTGGCGACCAAAATAACGTTCACACTAACATCAAAATTAACAGCAAGAAAGATAAAGAAATATTTTCCTAGAAGATTTGAATTTGATTTAAATATTTTCACGGCTTCTGCTCCGATGAACTTTGATCACTGGTGCCCCCTAGATACGAATTTGCACGAGATACTAGATTAACAACTAGATCCAACCCTTTTACAGCGAAACCGATAAAATGCAGCCGTAACTTCTACTCCAACAGTTTCTTTTCCCGCATTTCCCGACTGTGGAATTCCCTACCACATGATTGCTTCCCCGACGGCTACAATCTCCAGGAGTTTAAATGTAAGGTCAATAGACACCTCCTAACACACTAACTCGCTCCCATTCTTTCAAACACTCTGCCCATCTGCCCAACCCTTATCCTCGGTATCCGTACCCATCTATCACCTTCCTCCTGACATTTCCTATGTCTAACAACTCCTTCTCTTTACTGTCCCCTATGTAGCCCCATGCGCAATAGTGGCAGTGGAATGCCTTGCTTGGGGTGAAATGATTATATATATATATATATATATATATTTCTAGAGTTCCTCTCTAAGGGGCGAATCTACAGACGGATATAGCTTGATAGATCACAAATCTACCTCACTATTGTTGTTTGTCTTATTTAAATCAAAAGCGGCAGTATATCCCTGTTCATATTTGGTTGTACATTGTTTATTTTATTGTTATTCGATGTTACAGCTTTCTACGCTTCCGTGGTTTAATTAGTTTAGGCGCCGTCCGTGAAAGACGACTCCAAGTTCAAAGTCACAACAAAAGTTAATTTATGATAGTTTAATGTCGAGTGATATTTTCCCAAGAAATAAAAACAGGAAAAATGGCTAAAATAGCAGCCAAAATAAACAGTAAAAATAATTCCACTCAAATATTCAAAGAGTTCAAATATTTTAAGCCTTTTTTAATTGTTCGGACTATTGTCCTCATCTTTGTTGACATTTGTACGACGTTGCGACTGTTGCACGCACCGGCCTTCTTCAGATGCTAGAAATTTCGAATCGAACCCTTTATTACAATCACTGGGGTATATCATTCTCATCCCCTGCGTAGTATTGCCTCTTTTTGGAAGTTATGAGTTATCTCCCTCTAACCCCGTAAGTTATTTGTTCACCACTGCTGTAGCCTGGTATCGAACTCACAACTCTTCGTGTTAAGTCACAGGAACTAACCAACGTCTTTATCCACTGGGCCATGTGCCCTTAAGGGATGAGAATGATATACCCCAGGAATTGTAATAAAGGGTTTGTTTCAAAATTCTAAGCAGCTGAAGAAGGCCGTGGCGTACAACGGCCGAAATGTCATACAAATACCAACAAAGATAAGGACAATAGTCCGAATAATGTAAATACTGTAACTACTACCTCATCTCAGAAATATACACAAATAGAATGATATATTATTAAACGTCGTACAAATGGCAACAAAGATGAGGACAATAGTCCGAATAATGTAAATACTGTAAATACTACCTCATCTCAGAAATATACACAAATAGAATGATCTATTATTAAACGTCGTACAAATGGCAACAAAGATGAGGACAATAGTCCGAATAATGTAAATACTGTAAATACTACCTCATCTCAGAAATATAGACAAATGTTACCTTTTTAATATTCGCATCAACCTCAGACAGACGTACCAGCAAAAAATGCAAGGGTCATTATAATAAGGCGCAGGATAAAGTCCTAGATGAATATTGAATGTAACATAGTGACAATATTATATGGAGGTTTTAAACGATGTTCAGCGATAGCCATTGTTTTGTAATATCCGACACGGCTGTGTCTCTGCTTTAGTCTCCTTAGCATTCTTCATATCACTATACAAGGGACACTTACTATCTTTTTTTCACCAGGAGAAATGTTTTTTGTAGTATTAAATAACACAACTTATATGGTTTTTATTGGTTACTTATATCGTCCCCAGTAAGGAACTTTAGCCAACTACTTGTCAGTAATGGAGAAGAGAGAAGTAAGTGAGAGAGAGAATCCCCAAATATAGCAGTTGCAGGCTCAGGTGCTTATACGAGACAAAAGTTCTCTCTGAAACATTTTTTAAAGAGAAACTCCTTTATCAGGAAATCTACGTCTTTCCCGCTAATTCACGGGTCAATCAAAATGCACTGAAATATCCCCATTCTTCTTGGGAAGTTCATAGGAGTTCTTTAGACTTCTATTGGAGTTCAGTAGAACTACTAAGCAGTTGATATTAGTCAGCAGTTAGCCGAAATACTAAGGAGTCAGCTTTCAGTGGAAGATTACCAAGTTCCTAACATTTTGGGTACGTTAAGTCGATTAGCAACCGACATAGCACGATTATAACCTTCAGTGCGGAAAACTACTCCACAACAATAAGTCTATACCATTCGTTTGAAACTCTATTCTTTTGTAATCCTTATGCAACATTGTGCGTATAAAACAGACAAGGAATCAACCAAGGTAATGGTTTAGGGAAACATGACAGGCAAAAATCTTACTTAAAAATATATGGAATTTTCAAAATACGAAACTTGACGATCAGAATTCTTGCGGAAAGGGAAAAAGAATGGGGATGTTTCAGTGCTTTTTAATTGGTCCGTGAACACCATCCCTCCCTCTCTCTCTCTCTCTCTCTCTCTCTCTCTCTCTCTCTCTCTCTCAATATATATACATATATATATATATATATATATATATTGACATCCGCAAACAGATCTGTTTCGCCGTATCACAGCTCATCAGTACGGTTAGACTCCGATTGCTTTTTTACCCAGGATTGAAACCCGACCGAAATGGCGTCAGTGGGCGACTCTACCCTTGGGCTATGGGCGTTTGGTGGAAGTAGACAGACTTTTTAGCGCATATCATTATACGCGCCCAATAGCTAGAGCGCTCTAATTCATTTCTCTGAATGAGCGATGTGTACACGCCAGAGTAGCTACTGTTTATCAAAGTCTACTATTTTTCCAGAGTGCTCAATCAGGGTATATATATATATATATATATATATTTGTGTGTGTGGGGGGGATTTCAGATAATATATCTGTAAAAGAACATCATGAATAAAGACAAAAGAATTCCTTATCTTAGCCAACGCGTTTCGTCCTTTGAGTGACTTCATAAAGGCAAATGCCAAAAATTGATGTTGTAACAAGTATTTATATACAAGGCCAACATTTTTAGGAGTTTTTCAAATATTTTAGGTATAGGAACGATCATAAATATTCATCTACGTTAATTCGCGCTCTCCATAATTTTCCTGGCTTTTCAGCAAACCTAATAAATATTTATGAATCTTCCTATATCTAAACATTTTGAAACATCAATAACATTATTGGTCTTGAATATAAATACTTGTTGAAAAATAAACCCCGTTACCCGGAGTGCTGACAAATCTGAAACAGTTATAAGAAGTAATTTTTATCATTCATTTCACAATCAGCCATAACTCTATGCTACCAGTTCGAGACTAAATTTACACTCGTTTCATCGATGTTTACTATTTTTACTTAGTACAAAACCTAAGAGTCACCCAAGTTTAATGGTTACTAAATGAGGTTGTTGAAAGTAGCAAATGTTTCACACGAGTTTTGAAAATGTTAAGATTTAAGCGATCAGTGAAGCATCCTCTCGGCTGTTTGTTTCACAAAATAGCAAGTCTTGTGAAGAAGTTGTTTCGGTGGATTTTCATTCTTAACAAATGAGATATGAAGTGAATAACAATTACTCAATCCTGTATCCAGGGTATGTCGAGTATTGACCATAAATGTCAAATTGACGAACTAAAAAAAATAACACGTCAGAAGTTTTGTCAAGGAAACGGCATTGATGACTTACGACACATGCATCTGTGGAGACGGTGTATATTTTGTTTTTAATAAAAAAAGATTAGAAAAATATTGCCTCTTGTTACGAAAGAAATTTCAGTATATGAAAAGCGAAAATTTCAAAATACACGCTGCTATTCGCAGCTCCCAGAATCCACCGAACGAAAACATATTTAAAGCATTCTATATCTTGGTTTGAAAATGGCTTGTCTGAGCTGCTCTGCCATTGGCTATCGCCCAGCATCTTCTAGCATCCCATTGGCTAGGAGGGACCTCTATGTGTATGCGCTCATACCCAACATCCTCTTCGTTTTCCCGTCGGGCCACGAGGATCACCGAAGCCTCAGTTTATTCTTTACATTATGTACAATTCTCAGTTTTATGTTTATTGCCCAGTAATCTAATTCTAACATGGATTTGTTACAGGTTTTGATGCATCTTTATAATTTATAAAAATAAGTATGTCCGAATTTTAGGGGGCTTGGAACCGATTATGACATTTATTGGGCAAAAAGCGTCTCTACTTACAAAATTTTCACGTTACGAAACGACTTCCAGAACGAATTAATTTCGTAAGTAGAAGGTACCACTGTATTTGTCTGCATGAAAGAGGCTCTAAGGTGGAAACTAATTTAGGAACGCACAGAGCTTCGTAAACACTTCTGAACGCTATCAAAGATGGAAAGTGAGGAATGGCCATCTTCAGACCAGATATGACAGCAATACTTTATTTTTGGTCTAATCTTACTCATCTAAATATAGTGCATCGTAGAAAGAAAGATATGTGAAACCCCGTTAAAATTGTAGAAAGATTCAATAGATTTAAGTAATATAATCTCAATTCTGTACTAACATAGGCTCACACTGAAATTGATTTATTATTCTGGAAAACGTAGGCTCAAATTTGAATTTCCACATTCATATTTATTAACCAATCAGCGACGTTATCTCAAACGTTATCAAAAGCCTCAAATTTCAGACGAAGTCTTGTGGTTGCTGCTGCAAAATTTCGTGAGTTCACTCCAGAAAATGATTAACAATATTTTCCCTTCTAAAAATAGATATTTAAAAATTGGAAAAATATTTTTTAACCAATGCACTTCTTACTAATTTTATGTGCCATGAGTGTATCAGTTAGTCAATTAAGTGCCATACGAAAGAGACATGACTGGGCAGAGGCTTATCCCGCAATAGGTTGCCATTACTTTTTACGGTAAACTGGTTGCCAGCCAAGGCTAAAGAAAACAATGTCTTGTTATTTAACCCATAAGTAGATGGAAGTTACGGATTGATACCTTTCCCAAGGGTATTTGCTCGTAAGTGAATGTAAGGAATTCAACTGGAATTCGAACTCGGCTCCCCGATTTCTCGTTCCAATAACCACTGCACCACAAATGCGTTAATTTGCAAAGTTAGTTTTCAGTTAATTATTAGTTTCCTTTTCGTTTCCATCCTCTCCAAAACCTCATCGTTGTTTGATCCATAGTAAACTCAGCTTCATTCTGTAATGAGGAAGAAGGGCTTGTAGAACTTAATACTTACAGCTCATATAGAAGAAAAGAGAGACAGGAGAAAGCAACACGATCATATTTGATGGGCTTGAGCAAGTCGATAGCAGAGCCGGATTTGGCTGGGGTAACAAGAGGATGCGTGCTAAGGACCACTATCTGAGATTTGGAAGGTCATATCACGTTGAATACACCGGTTCTCGTTCGATCGAAGTTAAGCAATGTTGAGCCTGGTCAGTACTTAGATGGGTGACCACTTGGGAATACCAGGCGCAGTAAGCGTTCAGTGACGGATGTGCGTTGTGGTGCAGTGGATATCGGCTTGGAAAGAGAAATCGGTGAGCCGAGTTCGAAGTTAAGCAATGTTGAGCCTGGTCAGTACTTAGATGGGTGTCCACTTGGGAATACCAGGCGCAGTAAGCGTTCAGTGACGGATGTTCGTTGTGGTGCAGTGGATATCGACTTGGAAAGAGAAATCAGTGAGCCGAGTTCGAATTCCAGTTGAGTACCCTGCATTCACTTCAGCAATGGTACCCTTGGGAAAGGTATTAATCCGTCACTTCCCTCCAGTTATGGGTTAAATAACAGGATGGGACCTGGTGGCAACCCATCTAGTGTTGGTGTCACAATAAAAACTCCCTTGGTAGCCCTGGCGAAGCATCAAGTATTTAGCTATTAGACAAGATTATGAATTTCGCTGCAAAACTGCGCCAGGGTTCCAAATGCACAAGGAATACTGGAGGGGTGTAATGGGTTTTATCTTGGCCAAGGCCGCAAGACCACGACCACAATGTCCTGAAGGGACACGGCACATAAAAGAATAAATTTTCAGTTTCGATAACCAGGGTTTGCAGTTGTTTTGTGTGCAAACTGACGACTCACACTTCCATATAATTACTCAACATTTCACATATTTTATCAAGTAACTTCTTTTGATTTAAAGTAAATTAAGTTACATAAAAAGACATACGAACAATTATTTCAAGAAAAATGTTAGTAGTAGTAATAACACTGCTCCCTACCGACTGCTGAAAAATTACACGCATCCATAAAACAACATAAAGACATGACTCTCTCGTTAAGTATGCCTATTTTGTTTTTCTATCCGTTGTGGCTCTGTTGGGACCAGAAATAAAGACACAAAGATGGAATAGAGTAAACAAATATACTAACAAAAGCAGTAATACAAATATATACCAATGAGAGATCATTAATCTGACTTTTAGTCCGGCTGTTAGGAGTTATCTGCTAGTATAGATTCTGGAATAGATTCTGGAATAGATTCTGGAATAGATTCTGCTCTCACTCACAAAGCAGAACTGATGCTTATACAAGGGTGCCCATACAGTCTGTGTATATCACACATATAAATAAAGTTATAAATTACACACAAATTTTATGGACACGCTGTATATAGTTTGGGAGAGTCCATGTGTCATATGGGTAAGTCATTATAACGCTATCAAACTAATGTAATTGTTTTTGTTGTGTTGTAAATAACAAAAAATATTTTTATGGGATTTTATTTCGAGAGGATCTTTGTAATTCCTTCCTCACAAGTTGAAAGGAAATAAATACCCTAAATAAAATTTATTTAAGATTTGTAGGGATGTCTCTAAAGATTATTGCTTTCTTCGATTTCTGCACGCTTATTCCTCTGCATGTACAAAGGAATCAACCATTTTTCTAGCTTCTTTAGCGATGGATCGTGAATCTGAGTTTCAGTTTAGGCTTAAGGATTAATTTTAGTCACAGTAAAAGTTTAAAACGATGAAACTTATTGAGAGTACGTATCTATGAGCGTTAAACCAGCCCGAACAATGCAAATACTTTTCCTGAGAGCTTCAGAAATATTCCATTCCTTTTTATGCAACAAACATTTTTAGTACTACTGCATTCCGCCATTTTGTATTAAGATTAATATTGTATATTTTCTCTATTTCTTTGGATTTCCCTCTTCAAATTTGTAGCCATATTGAAAATTAATACCTGCTTTACGCATAAACAAAGCAGAAAATTATATTTGGATAGGACGCCATCATACCTGTTCAATATATTCTTCCAACCAATGTCCGTAATAATGTACTTTAAATCTCAATACCTATTTATTGTTCAATGGCAGATATTTAAAATTTCATAAAATATTCGCTATAGATTAAAAAAATGGATATACACATGGTAATGGTAGTCGTAATATTAGCCACTTCTTTATAAATAAACATCCGGAACCCAGTGCTACACTTCTTTCGCACCCCGTCAGTCGGAGTGAGATCAATGTGTAGTATCTGCTCTTAAATATATTTAACCCGTAAGTACATTTTATATCGGAATTCTAATAGAGCGTAACTGAAAATATTATTGAGAGATACACTGTCTCGGGGAAACAAAGTATTTTCCGAAAAAGGAATTACAAACCATAGATAATAAAATAAAAATTTGTTAAGAGCCACGATCGTCTACATCCTGAAGAGACATCTAAACTTATTTATAAATGGAACTTTGTCTATGGGTGTGTGTCTGCGTGTGTGTGTGTGTGTCCGTTACCTATAGACTCCGAAACGGCTGAACCGATTTTTTGAAAATTTACACAGTTGTACTATAAACGACTGCGAGTAATCTTAGGTTTTGTGTCGAGGTATGCCCGATAAATATCTAAAATCGATAATCGAAAAAATTGGGTTATAGAAGGAATGGTCCGATTTTAATCAAATTTGATACACTCATAGACAAAGACATAATGTGTGTCTGTTTATCTGCCTGTATACCTGTATCTTTTCAGCCCTTTTATTTTAGTTTTTGCTTCGGGTTTGGCTCAAAGTAGGCATAATTGTAGTTCTTAGTCTTAGCCTTGATACCATTTACTCAGAGGACTTATTTAGCCTTTAAAATTCAGTTTACGACGAAAAAAACGTTTTGATATCGATACCAGGAAATCCAAATTTGACTTACATCCATTCATTTTTCTTTCAGTCTAGGGTTTCGCTTTAACTGGAAACAACTATTGCTTTTTAGTCTTTCGTGCCAATGTCCAAAGAGTCTGAGCTCCAGGACCATGGATTAGTTTTAAAACTTTCATTACACCCGAGCAACGCCGGGCTATACTGCTAGTAGCATTAAAAATATCAGTGTCTTACCTCATCTAGTTTTACTCTTATTACAGGAAAATTAATTTTCTGCGGTAGATACAGTTCTCCTCTCGATTGAAAACGGAACCGCCTCGATATGAGGTAATGGTTAACGAGATTACCTGGTTGGCTATTTGTTATGGTACCCTATCTACATTGGAATGAACTCTTCCCCTTTCATAAATACTAACCTGCGAAACTTCCTAAGGGAGGCTGTCCAGACGCAGTATAACTTGAGAGTTTGGACGGACCCTTCTATCTGCTGACTAATAACACTCTTATTTCGTATATATGTTCTGCTATTCCAATACAGTGGTTCAACCTACCTTCCTATTTTCGTGACAACACTGTTATTCAATTCGGTACGTCGTTAAGGGACTGACGCGCTGTGCAGTTTTTTTCATGGGCCGGTATGTTGATTGATTTACTTAATATTTTACAGTTTACCAAACTTTTCAGGTTATTTTAAGCCATATTTTAAGATTAATTTTTTTCCGAAATAATGATTAATAACAATGAATTACTGATATATGATCTACTAACTAAACCACAGCTAGGGGAAGAAAATGTGGATTCATACGTTTCTCAATTGTATTTGAATGGAAATGAACATAACGAGCCGAATTAAAACGAGAACGCGGCAATCCGACTTTCAATTGTGAGCCGTAATCCATTACACCATCGGCACACGCAAGCCTATAGCAACTGGTATTCCTGAGCGGTTACCGATGTGTGTACTGATCAGATTCTACGTTGCTTAACTTCGGTGATCGTAACAGAACCGGTGTTTAAACATGATATGGCTTCACAGTTTCAGAGAAAAGGGAGTTCTCAGCAACTATCTGTACCATGTCCGACACGAATGCTAAGCAGAACCTCATACCGTTTCCAAGTGTTTGGTGTGAAAAACATTTCTATTTGCTGAAAACTTATAACAGCTTGGGTCTTTGTTTTGGTTATGTTTAGATTTTGTCGCACATCTCTCACCTCTGCGGAACAAGAAATAAGACAGCAATAGGAATGAGTTTTTCGAATATTATAAGATAGATCTATGGAGTTAGATATATCGTAATATATAGAACTAAACCGTTAATCAAACAGATAGATAGATAGATAGATAGATAGATAATGAACAACAAAAATAGATAGATAGATAGGTAGATAATGAACAACGAAAATAGATAGATAGATAGATAGATAATAAACAACGAAAATAGATAGATAGATAGATAGATAGATAATAAACAACGAAAATAGATAGATAGATAGATAGATAGATAGATAGATAGATAATGAACAACGAAAATAGATAGATAGATAGATAGATAGATAATGAACAACGAAAATAGATAGATAGATAGATAGATAGATAGATAATGAACAACGAAAATACATAGATAGATAGATAGATAGATAGTGAACAACGAAAATAGATAGATAGATAATGAACAACGAAAATAGATAGATAGATAGATAGATAGATAATGAACAACGAAAATAGATAGATAGATAGATAGATAGATAGATAATGAACAACGAAAATAGATAGATAGATAGATAGATAGATAGTGAACAACGAAAATAGATAGATAGATAGATAGATAGATAGATAATGAACAACGAAAATAGATAGATAGATAGATAGATAGATAGATAGATAAGATAATGAACAACGAAAATAGATAGATAGATAGATAGATAGATAGATAATGAACAACGAAAATAGATAGATAGATAGATAGATAGATAGTGAACAACGAAAATAGATAGATAGATAGATAGATAGATAGATAATGAACAACGAAAATAGATAGATAGATAGATAGATAGATAATGAACAACGAAAATAGATAGATAGATAGATAGATAATGAACAACGAAAATAGATAGATAGATAGATAGATAGATAATGAACAACGAAAATAGATAGATAGATAGATAGATAGATAATGAACAACGAAAATAGATAGATAGATAGATAGATAGATAATGAACAACGAAAATAGATAGATAGATAG
Organism: Ascarosepion bandense; assembly: GCA_037127315.1. Taxonomy (NCBI): domain Eukaryota; kingdom Metazoa; phylum Mollusca; class Cephalopoda; order Sepiida; family Sepiidae; genus Ascarosepion; species Ascarosepion bandense. Next base: position 1,097,781 of record JBBBDQ010000343.1, read on the forward strand.
ATAGATAGATAGATAGATAATGAACAACGAAAATAGATAGATAGATAGATAGATAATGAACAACGAAAATAGATAGATAGATAGATAGATAGATAATGAACAACGAAAATAGATAGATAGATAGATAGATAATGAACAACGAAAATAGATAGATAGATAGATAGATAATGAACAACGAAAATAGATAGATAGATAGATAGATAGATAGATGATGAACAACGAAAATAGATAGATAGATAGATAGATAGATGATGAACAACGAAAATAAAGAGATAGATAGATAGATAGATAATGAACAACGAAAATAGATAGATAGATAGATAGATAGATAATGAACAACGAAAATAGATAGATAGATAGATAGATAGATAATGAACAACGAAAATAGATAGATAGATAGATAGATAGATTGATAGATAATGAACAACGAAAATAGATAGCTAGATAGATAGATAGATTGATAGATAATGAACAACGAAAATAGATAGCTAGATAGATAGATAGATTGATAGATAATGAACAACGAAAATATATAGATAGATAGATAGATAATGAACAACGAAAATAGATAGATAGATAGATAGATAGATAATGAACAACGAAAATAGATAGATAGATAGATAGATAGATAATGAACAACGAAAATAGATAGATAGATAGATAGATAGATAATGAACAACGAAAATAGATAGATAGATAGATAGATAATGAACAACGAAAATAGATAGATAGATAGATAGATAGATAGATAGATAATGAACAACGAAAATAGATAGATAGATAGATAGATAGATAGATAATGAACAACGAAAATAGAAAATAGATAGATAGATAGATAGATAGATAGATAGATAGATAATGAACAACGAAAATAGATAGATAGATAGAGAGATAGATAGATAGATAGATAGATAGATAGATAGATAATGAACAACGAAAATAGATAGATAGATAGATAGATAGATAGATAGATAATGAACAATGAAAATAGATAGATAGATAGATAATGAACAACGAAAATAGATAGATAGATAGATAGATAGATAATGAACAACGAAAATAGATAGATAGATAGATTGATAGATAATGAACAACGAAAATAGATAGATAGATAGATTGATAGATAATGAACAACGAAAATAGATAGATAGATAGATTGATAGATAATGAACAACGAAAATAGATAGATAGATAGATTGATAGATAATGAACAACGAAAATAGATAGATAGATAGATTGATAGATAATGAACAACGAAAATAGATAGATAGATAGATTGATAGATAATGAACAACGAAAATAGATAGATAGATAGATTGATAGATAATGAACAACGAAAATAGATAGATAGATAGATAGATAGATAGATAGATAGATTGATAGATAATGAACAACGAAAATAGATAGATAGATAGATAGATAGATTGATAGATAATGAACAACGAAAATAGATAGATAGATAGATAGATAGATTGATAGATAATGAACAACGAAAATAGATAGATAGATAGATTGATAGATAATGAACAACGAAAATAGATAGATAGATAGATAGATAGATAGATAGATAGATAATAAACAACGAAAATAGATAGATAGATAGATAGATAGATAGATAGATAATGAACAACGAAAATAGATAGATAGATAGATAGATAGATAATGAACAACGAAAATACATAGATAGATAGATAGATAATGAACAACGAAAATAGATAGATAGATAGATAGATAGATAGATAGATAATGAACAACGAAAATAGATAGATAGATAGATAGATAATGAACAACGAAAATACATAGATAGATAGATAATGAACAACGAAAATACATAGATAGATAGATAGATAATGAACAACGAAAATAGATAGATAGATAGATAGATAGATAATGAACAACGAAAATACATAGATAGATAGATAGATAATGAACAACGAAAATAGATAGATAGATAGATAGATAGATAATGAACAACGAAAATACATAGATAGATAGATAGATAATGAACAACGAAAATACATAGATAGATAGATAGATAATGAACAACGAAAATACATAGATAGATAGATAGATAATGAACAACGAAAATACATAGATAGATAGATAGATAATGAACAACGAAAATACATAGATAGATAGATAGATAATGAACAACGAAAATACATAGATAGATAGATAGATAATGAACAACGAAAATACATAGATAGATAGATAGATAATGAACAACGAAAATACATAGATAGATAGATAGATAATGAACAACGAAAATACATAGATAGATAGATAGATAATGAACAACGAAAATACATAGATAGATAGATAATGAACAACGAAAATAGATAGATAGATAGATAGATAGATAATGAACAACGAAAATAGATAGATAGATAGATAGATAGATAGATAGATAGATAGATAGAAACAGAATTAGATAGATAGATAGATAGATAGATAGATAGATAGATAGAAACAGAATTAGATAGATAGATAGATAGATAGATAGATAGATAGATAGATAGATAGATAGATAGATAGATAAAAACGAATCAAAGAAAGAACAGGCTAATATGAAGAAAATAGAATGTGTTTAAGAAACGCAGATAAATAAGGAAGTAAAAAAAGAAAAAAATGAAAGAAACATGGCCGTCAGTCGTTTATGGGCTGAGGCGGTGTGGTGTATCATAGATGGGATTTTTTTTTAGTTTCAAGGTTGACACAACCAACGTGATTTGTAACTCACACCTAAATACCTGATTAATATCCTCAATCAGAGACCATCTTAACCCGAGCTGAGGATATTTCTACCTGGCCCCACCTAGAAACTTATGTACAGCTGTTATCAAAAGCTATCGCCATATTGCACATATATGACTTTGATACAAGTTTTTGTGGTACTCTTATTAGAATTGATTTTGTAATGGTTAAATTGTGCTTTCTATATATGTCTCTTTGTTGGCACGGTACCCGCTCATTAAATTATAATAATAATGTTGATCCAAAATGACGTTCTGTGACAAATACCAAGAAACTATAGACCATCTAATCTCAGAATGTTTTGTACTTGCCCCAAATAATTATAAAAATATAGTGAGGCAATATTTACACTAGACAATGTGAAAACACTTTGGAAAATATAGTATGAATATCGCCCAGCACCGGTTACACACTAAGAACTTTGTCCATGTAACGCCTGCCTTAGGTCTTTCCTTAGATTTGGTAGGTAGTGTGATCATAGCAGAAATCGAAGTATAATGAAAACGACATAATAATAATAATAATAATAATAATAATAATAATAATAATAATAATCGCCACGATAGAGTTGGGCAATATTTACATTGGACAATGTGCAAACATTTTGGAAAATCTGTAATCAAACACTGGTATGAACATCACCCAGCACCGGTTACAGAAATAGAAGATGTAACCATTCTATGGGATTACACCATCTACACAGACAGAAAAATTGAAGCAAACAGGCCAGACATTATTGTTAAAAACCAGAAGGAGAAAACTTGTCTATTAATTGATATAGCTTGTCCAGCGGATTGTAACATAGCAATCAAGGAATTTGAAAAACTGTCAAAATATAAAGACCTGGAAATTGAAATAGAAAAAATGTGGAAATTGAAAACAAGAGTTGTGCCAGTGATAGTAGGTGCACTTGGAATGATAAAAAATGGAACAAAACAACACATTGAAAGAATCCCTGGAAACCCCAGCTTAAGAGATATACAAAAAATTGTCTTATTAAGTACAGCCCACACACTAAGGAAAACTTTATCTATGTAATGCTAGGGATGATAGGGAAGATAGAAAAACATGAAATGGAGCCATAACGACACGCCACGACCTGCCTTAGGTCTCCACGCAGACTTGGTTGGTAGTGAGACCAAAGCAGAAATCGAAATATGATGAAAAATGACACAATAATAATAATAATTTTATTCTTGCTGCACAGGACCTATGCTTGCTAACTTAAAAGCACGCATCCTGAACATTGTGTTAATCCGAAATGCAGATTCTGTGATGAATATGAACATCACTTAGAACCAGTTACAGAGATAGGACATATAACAATTTTATTGGATCTTACAATGCATACAGAACAATCAAAGCTAATCGCCCAGACATTGTGATAAAAAACTACAAAAACAGAATGTGTTTTCTTATTTACATGGCAATCCCTGCAGATTTTAAGGCATGTTTGAAGATCTTCAAAACACTGTAAAAAATCAAAGGATTTTGAAGTGGAAATCTAAAAAATATGGCACACGAGCACATCAATAAATCCACTTGTAGTTGAAGCCCTCGCATTATTACAAAAAGACTTACTGATGGGATTCCTGGTAGCTCATGCCTTAAAGAAATATACCAAATTGTACTCACAAGGACATCCACACATTACGAAGAGCTTCATCCCTGGAAAATGTGTGTGATGTTTGTAAAATGATCAGTGGAAAATGTCATGAAACCATTTCTGAATTTAAGTCTTTGGTTGGGACCAGAAAAGAAATGTGTATAAAAGAGAAATCAAAGGAAATAATAATAATAATAATAATAATAATAATAATAATAATAATAATAATAATAATAATTGTTAAAAAACAGGAAGAAAAAACTTGTCTATTAATTTATATGGCTTGTCCTGTGGATTGTAACATAGCAATCAAGGAATTTGAAAAAATGTCAAAATATAAAGACCTGGAAATTGAAATAGAAAAAATGTGGAAATTGAAAATAAGAGTTGTGCCAGTGATAGTAGGTGCACTTGGAATGATAAAAAATGGAACAAAACAACACATTGAAAGAATCCCTGGAAACCCCAGCTTAAGAGATATACAAAAAATTGTCTTATTAAGTACAGCCCACACACTAAGGAGAACTTTGTCTATGTAACGCTAGAGGGGATGATAGGGAGGATAGAAAAAAACATGAAATGGAGCCATAACGACACACCACGACCTGCCTTAGGTCTTCCCGCAGAATTGGTTGGTAGTGTGACCATAGCAGAATTCATGAAGTAGTTCTTAAAAAGATTTGCTGACATTATCAACTCCGGCTTTGATTTATGGATTTATATCCAGCTGAAAGTATCTCTAAGAAAAGTTGCTGACCAACTAAAACCTGAAATAGAACCTCATTTTTTTTTTACCTTTTCTTTGACCATACTAGAAATTATTTTTTTATATACACATTTAAGGATTTACAAAAAGTATAGCACTTAAACTACTTCGCCAACTTAACCAGGTAAAGATACTGACCCTTTCTTCCTCTTCGTAATACTTCGCCTGCCAGTAGTAAAGTCTAAGTTTTTGTTTTGAATGCAAAAATTGTAAATTTTGTATATATAACATTTTGTGTTTATCGTAAATTAAACATTTATATGTGATTTAACTCTGAGTTTGGTCAATGATTTTTTTTTCTTTTGTTACACTTAACACGTAACAATACATGCTAATAATTTATCTGTTGTTAATGATACGAAAAACTATAAAATATTAACAGGAATATATTGGGTTTCGTATATATATATTCCAGCGTTACTTTGTTGACGTACTGCGCTCTTAATCAATCATATTAATTGTAATGAGAACGAAAGGAGAAAAGACAAACTTAGAACATGGAAATATAGGGATGGACAGAAAGCATGGAAGTGTTATTACTACGCCAACATCGAAAGTAACATTGTCTTTATTATTAATTGATCAGACATCGAACAACGAATGTTAACCTGAACACTTCATCATATTTGCGATCTCTCTCTCTTTTTATCTCTCTTTATCTCTCTCTCTCTCTCTCTCATTTCGCACACACTGTTTGGAAGTTACACAAGCCTAATCATAAAAATCGATTGTCAATTATGTAATCATAATTAACCTAATGATATTATTTCAATAAGTCTTTCATCTTTAGATACGATTTTCGTTCCTTAACTCATTTTGACGTAAATGAATTTATGGACCAAATAGAATCATCTCTTCTGACGGCAGTTATATTCTGGAGGTAAAGTAAGTGAAATAGGTTAAGAAAGTCTTCGGAAGCGACACGAGAATCTGGGATTCTGGGATAGGTTGTGAGCATAGGAATGACCACCTCCGTTATTATGAAACCAAGCATTCCGGGATAATCGATAATATTGTCTGTCCTTGAAAAGGAACATTTTAATTAACCGTGTTAAGCTTGCTCTTAAGAGTTTGTGAAAAGACTTCAATTTAATGTTTGACAAATGCAATTAAATTCTATATTATATAATAACATAGCTAATTGTGCATGAAATTCCGTTGTACTATTACTCTCTCTTTCTCTCTCTCTCTCTCTCTCACACACACACGCACACACACACACACACACACTTTCGTTCTTCCCCTTATTCTCTCTCAATCTCTCTCTTTCCTTTAACATTATAAGTAATATCCAAAACGTTGGAAAATTTGAAGAGACTAATCTGTTGATATATCTGTCAAATTAATTAGCGGTTTCCCGGTCTCGTCGAATATGTAAAATATTTCTTGAAATCACTCAACATGGGCAGAACAACTTTAATGTTCTCACATTTTTTGAGAAAGTAATTTCCTACCTCAGATAGTCAATGTATTTAACGGAATTTGCTAGCGAATACTAAAAATTGCAGGTATATATATATATATATATATATATATATATATATAAGAACACATTAAGTAGAACGTATATATATATATATATATATATATATATATATATATATATATAAGAACACATTAAGTAGAACGTATATATATATATATATATAAGAACATATTAAGTAGCACGTATATATATATATATAAGAACACATTAAGTGCAGCACGTATATATATATATATATATATATATATATATATATATATATATATATATATATATATACGTGCTACTTAATGTGTTCTTGACCGGGAAACCACCGAAATTGTTAGCTCTGCATATTTAGTTTATTTGTGTTTATATATATAATTCATTGAATCACCGATGTTAGCTAATTTCATCTACTGACCGGAGGTCATGACAGCCAAACTTAATTTATTTAACATTTATTTACGAAAACCTTTTGCCGTAAACGGGAAACATGGATGGTTTCACATTTACGGCAAAAATTACGTAAATGTGAAACCTTGAGGGTAAATGTGAAACCGGTTTCACATTTACGGCAATATATATATATATATATCATAATACTTCACGTAATTATTTATATATAT
>JBBBDQ010000343.1:1110000-1245000 GCA_037127315.1 Ascarosepion bandense
TGTTTGTTTCTCTTTTTTTTCTCCCCCTTTATTTAACCCACGAGGGGTCCTCGCCGGGTTAGAAGACGGTTTATATTACTGTTAGTTAGCATCATTTTCGGATATTTTGCCTGTTATTATTAGTGTTGACTTATTGTGATTAAGTTCATTACTATATATATATATATATATATATATATATATATATATATATATTATAAAAGATTTAAGATTATTATAATGAGTAATATATATTTCACCGCATATTGCAGCTCTTTAAACCCAAATCGTACAACAGTTGGTCGTCAAAAATCCCCTAGAAATGTTTTTTTACACAGACGCTCACATGTCCATATTTAGATAAGTATTCTTTTTTAGGGGATTTTTGAGGACCAACTGTTGTCGAATTTGGGTCTGAAGAGCCGCAATATGTGGTGAAATATGTATTACCCACTGTAATAATCCTAAATATTTTCTAAAATATATTACTCTGTTAAATTAAATAAATGAATTTAACATTGAGTTCTTTGAGTTCGTCTGTATCGGAATTTACCTGGATAGTATGCCAAGTGTGCTACACTATATATATATATATAATGTGTGTGTGTGTGTGTGTGTGTGTGTGCAGGAGAAAATGGAAAACCCAGAAAAACGGCGAGGATAGTTTAAAAGATTTTATCTAATTAAAATAAAATGTTAAATAAATAAAAATAGAGAGCGAAATGGATTTTATATATAACAATATAAGCCTTGAGAGAAAACCTCAACGCATAATTAAACGGTTATAAATCCAAAATGTATTTTGGCATTTGTAAAAAAAATCAGAGCTATAATATATTTATTTCGATATTTGTAAAATAAAAGTTCAGATCCTATATATATATATATATATATAATAAACAAACTTTCCATTCAAATAGTCAGTCAGTTAAGTGCCATACGTGAAACACGCTTGGGCGATCATGTCTCGAAAGAGGCATGACTGACTGTTCTATATAAAATCCATTTCGCTCTCTATTTTTATTTATTTAACATTTTATTTTAATTAGATAAAATCTTCTAAATTATCCTCGCCGTTTTTCTGGGTTTTCCATTTTCTCCTGAACACACACACACACGCACGCGCACATCCCGCAGTAGGTTGTCATTGCTTTCTGCGGTAGACTGGTTGCCAGCCAAGGCTATAGAACCCAATCTGTCCTGTTATTTAACCCATAACTGGAAGAAAGAGACGGATTAATACCTTTCCCAAGGGTATTTGCACGTAAGTGAATGCAATGAATTCAACTGGAATTTGAACTCGGCTCCCCGATTTCTCGTTCCGAGCCAATATCCAGTGCACCACAACGCACAATAGGCGTATCCATTAAAAAATAATTATCGTAAATTAAGGCGTTTTTGTGTTCATAAGTCTTAATTCGGTTTTGTTTAACTGCATATGCCTTCGGTGTCGAGATGTTAAGACACGTCAGCTGATTTGATAACTTTCTATAGGGGTTCGAATCCTGCCAGATGATGCTTATTTACCTAACAAAATTTCTCGAATATTCAGACTGGTAGAAATATATGAAAATACTGTTTAAATATATAAGTCACTTTTGCCTCCTCAACAGGTGTTTACTCGTGCAACCAGAATGACAACTGGGTCCCACCCATTCACAGTCAGGTTAGCCAAATGCAGACGACAATTCTACTCCTGCAGCTTCTTCTGTCGCACTTCCCGCCTGTGGAACTCACTCCCATATTCTTGCTTTCCTGACGGCTACAATCTCCAGAAATTTAAATGCAATGTCAATACTCATCTACTAACCACTTGACTCTAGCCCTTCCTCCACCCCGTATATCCTTCCCTTTCTCTCCCTCCTTGCAACTGTCATTACACCTTCATTTTCATCTTTCTATTGCTTCTTTCTAATTGGTTTGTAATCCTCTTCTCCCTCCTCTAATTAATTTTCTTTCAGTTATGTATCCCCCCACACATCAGTGACATTTACACCTTGCCCGGGGTGAAATGATTAAAAAAAATATTTTAAAAAAAGAAACAGCGTCCACTTAAATACGAGTATCCATTAGAATCAATGCTCAAATAAATTAAAAATATATCGATTAATTCCATTTCATAAGATAAAATAAGTTTAATACAAACTCTGTAGATATTGCTAAAATATATTAGAGATTGGCTTCGTCTGAAATCGGCTCTATAATTTAACCTTGGGGTCGAAAAGATCATATTTTGTCCCTCTCACTATTTTATAATAACACAAAAGAAACCTAGTAAAATATACATTTTTTCTGATGAGTAGAGTTCTAAAAATTTGATTTTAGCTAACTACTTGAATAATCATAATTATTGACACGAACATGTAATATGATTATTTTAAGGCAATGGTTCGCAACTAAGAAAAAATAGTTATTGATATTTTTTTATCTTACGCATCTGCGTTTTGCGTCCACTGTGTATAGCATATATTGACTGAATATAATTGTTCGTTATATAATCAAAACGTCTCTTCGTTACATGATACATTTTTTTCCGTTTCATTATTGGATGGCAACTGCTAAAATTGATTCCAAATTATTTCATCCATAAAAGGTTATAATGAAAAATTAGTGTCGTTTCAATGTTAAATAGATGTATTCTGCCAATGAAAATATATATGAGCCTTTATTATTATTATTATTATTATTAATTTTTTCTCTTATTATGTTGTCATTTTTCACCATATTTGATTCCTGCTATGGTCGCACTACCTACCAAGTCTGCAGGAAGACCTAAGGCAGGTCCTGGTGTGTCATTATGGCTTCATTTCATGTTTTTTCTATCTCCCCTATCATCCCTAGCGTTACATAGACAAAGTTCTCTTTAGTGTGTGGGCCGTACTTAACAAGACAATTTTTTGTATATCTCTTAAGCTGGGGTTTCCAGGGATTCTTTCAATGTGTTGTTTTGTTCCATTCTTTATCATTCAAAGTGCACCTACTATCACTGGCACGATTCTTGTTTTCAATTTACACATTTTTTTTTCTATTTGAATTTCCAGTTCTTTATATTTTGACAGTTTTTCGAATTCCTTATTATTATTATTATTATTATGTCATTTTTCATCATATTTCGATTTCTGCATTGGTCTCACTACCAACCAAGTTTGCGGGGAGACCTAAGGCAGGTAGTGGCGTGTTGTTATGACTCCATTTCATGTTTTTCTATCTTCCCTATCATCCCCAGCATTACATAGATAACGTTTTCCTTAGTGTGTGGGATGTACTTAATAAGACAATTTTTTGTATATCTCTTAAGCTGGGGTTTCCAGGGATTCTTTCAATGTGTTGTTTTGTTCCATTTTTTATCATTCCAAGTGCACCTACTATCACTGGCACAACTCTTGTTTTCAATTTCCACATTTTTTCTATTTCAATTTCCAGGTCTTTATATTTTGACAGTTTTTCAAATTCCTTGATTGCTATGTTACAATCCGCTGGACAAGCCATATCAATTAATAGACAAGTTTTCTCCTTCTGGTTTTTAACAATAATGTCTGGCCTGTTTGCTTCAATTTTTCTGTCTGTGTAGATGGTGTAATCCCATAGAATGGTTACATCTTCTATTTCTGTAACCGGTGCTGGATGATGTTCATACCAGTGTTTGTTTACAGCTTTTCCATAATGTTTGCACATTGCCCAATGTAAATATTGCCCAACTCTATCGTGGCGATTTTTATATTCGTTTGGGGCAAGCACAGAACAGCCTGAGATTAGGTGGTCTATTGTTTCTTGGTGTTTATCACAAAACCTGCATTTTGGATCCATATTATTATGCATAATATTTGCCTGAAAGTTTCTCGTTAAAAGACTTTGGTCTTGTGCTGCAAGTATAAATCCTTCAGTTTCAGACTTTAATCCAGATGCACGTAACCATCGATGAGTATTAACTTTGTCAACATTGGATTTATTGCCACGTACTGGATATTGGCCATGCAGAGGTTTGTCTTGCCAGCGCTGTTTCATCTTTTCAAGAGCTTTATCTTTGGCTTTCATTTTCATATTTTTTGCCGCAATAGTTGGTTCTTGGCTACTGTTTTGCTTTTCTACAGAATCTACTAACTGTAATTCTTGTTTGTATTTACTGCCTTTTTTTATTATTGAATATTTTTTCTTTCTTTCTTCATGTTGCCTTACTAATTGTTATTATTATTATTATTATTATTATGTTATTATTATGTTATTATTATGTTATTATTACTTATTATTATTATTATTATTATTATTATTCTGTATGTAGGGTTATTCATAAAGAGACTGTAAATAAATTTTTCAGCGTGTTTTAGATTTTACGTAAATTTCTAATGAGTACACCTTTTACTAGTACATTTTAATTCGACGTATCAATCTAATAATGTTCGTTGTTCACCTTCACTTATAATTTAACCCGCGGATAATATTGACTATTGTATCTCAAAGAAAATTGTTTAAATTGACACAACCAAGCAAAGTAATATTCTAGATTCTCTGTCGTAATTATAAAGGAGGTTACAGTTCAGACGCCCCCTGGATCGATTAACTGCAATATATTCTGGGCATATATAGAAAAGCTTAACAGACGTACCGTACATGCAAACACAAAGACTTCAATCATGTGTACTCTTAAGATGATTCGGCATGTTACACCAGTCTTCCTGTTCCCAACCAGCATTGAATCATACGTCACTGTTTAAGACTTAATTAAGCGGCTGATTAGATTGAGTTATCGAGCATCCGATTGGATATAAATCTATAAATAACTGGCCAAATAATAATTATCATTTTGAAGTCGAGACAGGGTAAAAGCGATGTAAGTGCTAAGTAAGATGGCTGCGCATCATGGTTGGATTCTATGCAACAGTGTATTTTTTTTTTAATTTTGTTTCTTCTGTCGGGTTTGAGCTGAAGTGAGTACGTCAGACTCGCTCACTTGGATTCGGAATGAAGTCTCCAGGCGAGAATAAAAAGCGTTTAGCGAACAAACGAAAAGAAAGAAAGAAAGAAGAAGCAAACGAAAAGAAGGAAGGAAAAGAAAAATGGAAAGAAGAAACAAGCAAGAAAAAAGAAGGAAAGAAGAATAAACGAAAAGAAAGAAGGAAAGAAGAATCAAGTGAAAAGAAAGAAGGAAAGAAGAATCAAGTGAAAAGAAAGAAGGAAAGAAGAAACACGTGAAGACAAAGAAAGTAAAATGAAACAAGTGAAAAGAAAGAAAGAAAGAAAGAAGAAACAAGTGAAAAGAAAGAGGGAAAGAAGAAACAAGCGAAAAGAAAGAAAGAAAGAACAAACACGTGAAGAGAAAGAAGGAAATAAGAAACAAGTGAAAAGAAAGAAGGAAAGAAGAAGCGAGCGAAAAAAAGAAAGAAAGAAGACTCTAGCGAAAGTGAAAATGATAGAATTGCTAACAAAAAGAAAAAATGAAAAAAAGAACGAACGAAAGAAAAGAAAGAAAGAAATAAAAAGATCGGCAGTAGAAAATATTGAATTTCCAACGAAGAAACAAGGAACTTTCTCATTTTTCTCTAATCTTCTCCACCTCATTTCAATTCTCTTTCAAATACATGCATATATCTAATAAATTTATTTTAGGAACAAAGCCTCATTTATAGGTCATATCTTCAGGATAAATGACAAAGAAAAAGACGAAATCAAAAAAAAAAAAAAGAAATGAATAAAGATGAAAAGAAAAACAAAAAGAAACAAAAAGTGAAATCATAGAAAGAACACTAACCGAGAAAAGAAAGTATGAGAATGAGATACCAACTTCTTTCTCTTTTTCTTCTTTCTTTTACACTTCTTTCGTTTATTGGGCTTTTCATCTGTTTCCCTTTCTAGGTACTTCCACTCATTTTCTTACGAATGCATTTGTCAATTCTTCTGAGATGTGGTGGTTTGGTTTAGTTTAGTCGTTTGTTTGACCAGCATATCTACCCTTTTGAGTCATTTAATGCTAAAGAATTTGTTTGGTTTTTGTTTACTGCTTGTTGATCGTTTGTGAGTATTGCTGTCGAGATATAAGTAGAGGTGTTGTGATTTAATGTCTGATGGTTATATGTTATCTTCTTTTGCAACTATATTTTGTTATATAATTTTGTTGCTTTTAGAAATTCTAAAAGGACATTTGGGTCAGCTTTGTTGAAGATGTCTTTCAGGGTGTTTTTTTTTATAGTATCTTAATCGCATTTGTTCAAGATCTATGCAGCTTATTAGTATATGTTTCACTGTGTAGAGCTCCTGACATGGAATGCAAATTGGTACCTCCTCACATTTTAGTAGGTGTGAATGGGTGACAGCGGTGTGGCCTATTTGAAGTCTAGTCATTACTACTCATCTTCTTGACATCACAGATTACAAACCTCTAATTAACAACTTTATTACGACCGAGTCGCAAGAGTTGTGGAACTCCTGCAAAAATAACAAACTCTACAAAATTAAACCCATCCTCAAAGAATGGATAGAAGTTAAAATTTCCAATAGGAAAATGTCAAGATGAGGGGTATTTACACTATTTACATTATTCGGACTATTGTCCTCATCTTTACTGATATGATTACGATGTTTCGGCCGTTGTACGGTCCAGCCTTCTTCAGGTGCTAGGTTTCAAACCAAACCCTTTGTTACAATCACTGGGGTATATCATTCTCATTCCATATGCAAAACCACTTCTGGTAGTTATGTAGTTATCTCCCTTTAGCTTAACTCTCGAAGTTATTTTATCATCACTGCTGTAGCCAGGTATTGAACTCACAACTCTTTGGGTCAGCAGTGGTGAACAAATAATTCCCCGCATGTGGAATTCCTTTCCATTTACTTGCTTCTCCGACAGCTACAATTTCCAAGAGTTTAAATGTAAAGTCAATAGTCATCTCCTATCTCACTAACTTGAATCCTCTCTCTCATACCTCTTTCTCTATCCACTCTACTCTCATCAGTATTCTCATCCTTCTCTTACCCATTTCCTGACACCCCTAATATTCTGTCACACTTTCTCATAACTTTCCTCCTATGTAACCCCCTGCAAAACAGTGGCAGTAAAATGCCTTGCTTGGGGCGATATGATTATAAAAAAAGAAAAAATTCTATACATTTATATTCCAGAGAATGTAAATAAATTTAAAAGATATGCATATGTAGCTAATCAGTATTTCATTAACTGGGTGATTCGTTTTATACGGCTTATCAAGAGACAAGAAATTATTATGTAAATATAAAGTGGGGGATCAATTTTATATTACAGACAATACATAAATTGATCCCTCACTTTATGGCCACAGTTATTCTTCTCTTACACCCTCTATAACCAGTCACTCTTTCCCATAACTTTCCTTCTATGTAACCACCTGCGCACAAATAGCAGTAAACTACCTTGTTTATGATTATAAAAAAAAATATGTTAATAATTAACAAAAAATTAATTATAGTGAATGGAGGTCGCCTGTATTTGATTATCATTTTGTTTACGTCTGGATAGAAAAGCATTTAGTCTCTTTTTTTTCTATCTTCTAAAGGAATCTTATCGTTTTAATTACTTGGATTCATTGTTTTACTCACTTCCTTCCTGCTGGTCAGACACCTTTCAAATTTCTTTCTTTCATTTCTTTTTTTTTTCTAGGTTTTTTCTTTCTTTTTTGTATTGTTACCATTCTTATTTTTCTCTCTTTCTTTGTTTTTGTAATTGTCTATATTCTTCTTTTACGTGCCATGTCTTTTCTGGACATAGGCGATCATGGCTTTCCACATTTCCCTATCCCTGCCCTGGCGGCTCTTAGCACGCCTTCTTCTGTTACACCACCCAAACCCCACGTTGCCATCCACTAGCTGAAGCCCATAAATCTAGATACAAATGTATAGAAACTAGCATGGTTACAAAATGAGGGATCAGATTATATATTGATTATAATTTGGATTTCATCCCCCTCTTTATATCCACATTATAATTTATAAACAATTGGCATATATCTTCTTCTTCTTTTATGTGCCCTGTTTTTTCAGGACGTAGGCGATCATGTCCTTTCACGTCTCCCTATCCCTGGTGGCTCTTAGCACACTTTCTCCTGTAACACCACACAACCCTCGTTCCGTCATCCACTTGATTAGGTCCTTCAAATATGTTATCCGTTGCTTTCCCCTGTTTCTTTTTCCCTCTATCTAGCCTGCTAGTATCCGGTTCTCCAAGCCCTCCTTCCTCATTACATGTCACAGGTACTTTAGTTGTCTCTTCCTGATGCTCAGTATTAATTTCCGTTTCGTTTCCATCCTTTCCAAAATCTCATCATTGCTCACATGCTTATTCCATTATATCCGCAGCATCCTTCTGTATGACCACATTTCAGCTGCTTCAAGTTTTTCCTTCATCTTCGAAGATATTGTCCAACATTCACTGCCATATTAAAGAACCGACATCACATAAATACAGTACTCTCCTCTTCGTTTCTAGCAAAATTGTCCTGTTTCTTAATACTTTACCCAACTTCTGGAATGGTTCGTTTGCCCTGACAATTCGACTTCGGATCTATGTGTCGCACTTTTCGTCTTCTGTCAAAACACTTCCCAGGTATTTAAATTTTTGTACCTGCTTGATTTTAATGCCCCTAACCTGTATTTGTCATTTTGGGCTGCTCTTTTTGCTGATGACCATGCATTAAGTTTTCTTGAAGTTTATTTGTAGTCCTTTCTTGTCATTCTCTTCAGCTACCTTCTGTAGGAGGTCTTGTAGTCTCCTTTTCGTGTCTGCTATCAGCACTGTATGATCTGCGTACCTTATATTGTTCAAATTGTGGCCTCCGATGACGAATCCTGGCATAACATCTAAGGTTCTCAGATTAGTCTCGCTGTACAAATTGAATAGATCCGGTGAAAAGACACTTCCTTGTCTTACGCCCCTTTCAATCTTTGTATATCTGCTGAATTCGTTACCTGTCCGTATGCAGGCGGTTTGCTGCCAGTAGAGATTCTTGATTACTCTTAGGTCTTTCCCAAATATGTCGAGGCTGCCAAGCATCTCCATCAATTCTTTGTGGCATCTTTTGTCAAATACCTTTACATATTTTCTCTTCCGATTTCATTTTTGTTTTGTTTTTTTAATGTTTTATTTCCGTTTCTTTCCTTCTTTGTTCGTTTATTTTCTCGTCTTCGTTTATTTTCTCGTCTTTTCTCTTTCTTTATTTTTACTGTCATCATATTTCTTAACATTTTACTTTTTTATTCTTTCTTGTTGCTGTCATCATGCCTTTCTTTTCTTTTCTTTTTTTTTTATAATGATATCAGATCATGGCAAAAGTTTGTGCTCGAATCTCATTGTGAATATAAAATGGCCGCAACAGATTTGGTGCGGATTTCTGGTGGGAAAACGTTTCCTCGTTCAGTTGCGAGTCAGATTTTTTTTGAATGTTGACACTTTTTTTTTTATCACAAACGAATATCTTAAAGATGGAGTATGAAACGTTGCATTTTTTTTTAATCGTATCACCCCGAGCAAGGCGGTAACGCCACTGATGTGCAGGGGGCTACGTAATAGTGAAAAGATTGGAAAAGAAAAAGCCGGAAACCACATCCTAAACAGGGAACAAGGGATGAGCCTCTTAACCTGTTCAATCGACGTGAGTGGAGTGTGAACCGAGCAATAGATAGGATCTTTGATATATTATGCTCTATGGATTTTGGAAAAGAGAACGCGTCAGAAGTCAGAACTGCTGTCCAAAAAAAAAAAAAACATTTGGATCTTGCTCCCTCTCTTCGGGCGGTAAAAAAAAAACGGTTTGGCAGATTTCATTAGAGGAATTTGAGCCAAACGATAAACCAAGCTCCGAACGACCTTCTGACGTCGATCAAAACGCTCTGCTTGCCACCGCGCAGAATAAAACAAACATTTTGATGGAAGAGATTACTAAGAGTTTTAAAATCGATATCTTAGCTACCCTTCTTCCATTTGTAAGGACCTGGGTTCATTTACAAACTCGATATATGGATGTTACATTTTCTAACAAAAACAGACTCGATCGTGTTTTTATTATTTCTTTGCTCTTACGACACAGACATGTGCCTTTCTAGGACAGAATTGTCACGGGCGATGAAAGATTGATCGTTTATGATAACGTTCGAAAGAAACCTAGGTACAAAGAAGCTTGCAAATGTGAAAAACTCGTGGCTAAAACGAACTTTCATCCAATATTATTGCTGTCTTTTTGTGATTGCGAAGTGATAATTTATGTTGAGTTCCTTACCTGCGACGAAATAATGACTTCAATGAAACATTGCAACCAACTAAAAATCTCAAAGCGGCTATTAAAAAAAAAAAAAACAGCAGATTTTGACAAATCGCATTTTCCTGACTTGGCTTCTTCGGATTTTCATTTGTTCCGGTCTCTGCAGAAAGATTTAAATGACCAAAATTATGAGTTGATACAATCAATTGAAAACGACCTCACAACCTCCTTCCAATAAAAAAAAACAAAAAAAAACGCGTAAATCATATCAACAAACTTGTAGAACTATGGGAGAAAAAACAATGAAGACTAAGTACTTGACAAGCATTTTTTTTTTTTTTGTGAGTATGTAGGATTTTAACCTAAACGATCAACGAAGCCCCGGACAAACTTTTGACGTCGATGAAGACGCTCTGCTTGCTATCGTGTCGAATAATTTGAATATTTCGACGGAAGAGATCGTTAAGTGATTGAAAATCGATATCTCAACTGCCTTTCATCATTTGACGAGATTTAAGTTCAATAACAGCAACGAATCTTACCGTGGCTATTAAAAAAAAAACAAAAAAAAAACGGCCGATTATAGCAAATCGAAAAGGTGTTATTTTCCACCACGATATCACAAAACCGCATCTTGCAGAAGCTAAAAGAGTTGAAATGTGACGCCCTAGTAACCACCGTATTCTGCTGAATTGGCTCCATCAGATTTCCTTTTGCACCATTTGAAATGACAAAAAATGACTTTGTACATTTTTTTAATCGTATCAAATCGAGCAAGGCGGTAATGCCACTGATGTGCAGGGGGCTACATAAGTGTAAAAAGATTAATTAGAAGAGAGTGAAGAGGAAGACGAACCAGTTAGAAAGGAGCAATAGAAGGATGAGAATGCAGGTGTGATGACAGTTTCAAAGGTGGAGAGAAAGGAAAGGATATACGAGGTGGGGAAAGAACTAGAGTCAAGTGGTTAATAGATGAGTATTGACATTGCATTTAAATTCCTAGAGGTTGTAGCCGTCAGGAAAGCAAGAATATGGGAGCGAGTTCCACAGGCGGGAAATGCGAGAGAAGAAGCTGCAGGAGTAGAATTGTCGTCTCTACTTCCCAACTTACGTCAACACGAAGTTTCGACGAAAATATCACGAACAAGCTTCTAGAACTATGGGAGACTTTTGTTAAATCGATGCATACTATGTACTTGACAAATGAATGTCTTTAAAGAGTATATAGAAATTGCGTCTTAATTTCTAAAACACCACGAATTTTGCAATGATTTAATATATATTAGATTTTTGGTCATCGGTAAGCAAATGCCTCAAATCGAGGTGTTTTGCTGTTATAATTCAACTGGTCACGTTATCATCGAATTATAAGACGCAGGACGATTTTTGGAAAAGTTTCACTAGATATGGTTGAGATGGTTGAGGAGTGAGCTTTTTATTTCAGCAAATACTATATTTTTCTTTGTTACAACCTTCCATACTTTAGTCAGTCACACTTATTAAACCATTTCTTTGTTTATTCCTTCTTACTCTTCTTTTGTTCTTTCTTTCTTTCTTCCTTCCTTTCTTCTTTTATTTCTATGTATTTTATTTGATTTGATTTTTTCAGTTTTCTTCGTGTCGTTTCTCTGTTCATCAGACTTTCATAATTTGATTCCTCTTTTATAATTTTTCTTTTAAAATCACTGCCCTCCAAAACCTCATCCTTACTCTCCCGCTTGCTCTCCTTTCTGCTCCTTCTTTCTCAGATCCCTTTAACATCCGTTATCACTAACCCTTCGCCTCCAACTCCCTCTCATTGACATTCGGTTTTCAATCATGCCCTTTCGCTTTAGGAATTAAAAATACATTGAATTTCATTCATTTAATGACGCAAGAAAATAAACACATCTTTTTCCTGTAATCAAATAAACTTTCTGTTTCTATACTGTTTCAATCAGCCAAGGGACTTTGAAATTGATCTAAAATTTAACGAAACGTAGAGGTTGTTTTTTTTTCCCCATGGAAGCCATTCGATGGCGTTAAAGAAGTCCTAAAATATTCACTGTTATTAATTTAAATTTATGCAATTTATTAACAAGAATGGAAAATAGCGTTAATATTGTCTAAAGGCATAAATGACAACATTTTCATTTCCAAGTAAAATTTCCCAACGTGTTTTATAAGAAATATGAACACAAGCACACACACACACACACAAACACACACATACACACACACACACACACACACACACGCGCGCGCGCGCGCGCGCATACATACACACACATATATATATATATATATATATATATATATATATATATATATAAAGCATTGTCCAAAAAGTTCATGTACGTTTTTCAGGGAAATTAAAACACAAAACAAAATTATGCCATTAAATATTTATTCTACTCAATATGAACCATTTTGTTGGACGGCATTTCTCCATTTTTCCTTCAACTTAAAGATTCCGTCTTCCCAGAAATTTGGTGGTTTCTTGGAAAAGAACTCATAAAGGTTTCTTTTTAAGTCAAAGAATTACATTTTCTACTATTAAGATTATTTTGCAAGGACCTGGAAAAATCGAAGGAGTAATATCTGGTGAATATGGCTGGTGGGTTACCACATCCCAACCAAACTGAAATAAATTTTGTTGGGTCACCAAAAATATGTGAGGTCTAATGGAAAACAACACCTTTTCTTGTTTTCCAATTCTAGTCGTTTGTGTTGAATCACTGCCTTTAATCAGTTCAGTCACGAGCATTACTTTCCAGAATCAACTGACTGGTTATTTGGTGCATATTCATTGCGTTTATACAGCAAATCAAAGATAAAATTGCAATTCAAAAGATTCTTTCCAATCAGATTATGGGATACCGAAACATCGTGGATGAGCGTTGTGGTGCATTGGATATCGGCTCGGAACGAGAAATTGGGGAGCCGTGTTCGAATTCCAGCTGAATTCATTGCTTTCACTTACGCGCAAATACCCTTGGGAAAGGTATTAATCCGTCTCTTTCTTCCAGTTATGGGTTAAATAACAAGACAAATTGGGTTCTATAGCCTTGGTCGGCAACCAGTCTACCGCAGAAAGCAATGGCAACCTACTGCGGGATAATCTTCTGCCCAGTCAGTCATGTCTCTTTCGAGACATGATCACCCAAGCGTGTATCACGTATGTCACTTAACTGACTGAAACATCGTGCCAATTTGAGTAACCAATCTTCTCTAAGTGCTCATGGATGGTGGATTTTGATAAATATAGTGTTTCTGCCAATGTGCAACGTGGGTTATTCTCAATCAGTCTGGATCTGGTCGTCATCTGTAGTGGGGCAGAGGCGGAGTCTGAGCATTCTTCATCAACAAGGCTGTTTGTCAATTCTGTGAGTTTTTCTTTAATTGTTGCCTTTAATTTATCCATCTGTGAGCAGTAAGTTTTAGAGTCAATTGACTGATTACTTGTCAGTTGCTTATCCCACCAGATGCAAAGCATGACTTTCTTAGGATGAAGTCTTGCTTTTGGGCTGGCGAAAGTTGGCTCATGTTGCTTACACCAGAATCTTTTTTGGCTGAACATTGTTGCGAATGATCTATTTCTCATCACCTGTCACAGTTGGCTTCAAAAAGGGGGAATTTTCATTGCATTTATACAGCAAATCAGATAGAAATGCAATTCAAGATCCTTTTTACTAGGATCATGTGGTAGCCAAACATCATAGCAGTTTGAGTACCGAAGCTTCATTAAATGCTCTTGGATGGTGAATTTTGATAAATTTAATGTTTCTGCTAATTCTTGCTTTGTAAAATGCAGGTTATTCTCAATCAATGTCATCATCTGCCTGAGCGATCACAATCAATAAGACTACAATCACCAACTGTAAACTTAGCAAACCACTTCTGTACAGTTCTGACAGCTTTTTCTTTCAGTCTACAGTTTCGCTTTAACTGGAAACAACTATTGCTTTTTACTCTTTCGTGCCAACGTCCAAAGAATCTGATCTCCAGGACCATGGATTAGTTTACACTTTACACACGAGCAACGCTGTTCTACCCTGCTAGTATATATATATATATATATATATATATATATATATATATATATATTTTAGGTGCGATTGGTAAATTGTCGCAAATATTATTATTTCAAATATTCTTTGAGCTGAGTCTGATCTCCAGGACCATGGATTTCATTACACCCGAGCAACGCCGGGCTATACTGCTAGTATATATATATGCAGCAGTAATAAGTCCGATGAGTAACTTATTTTGCAATTCTAGTGGATTTTAATAATATTTGATTAAATATTAAAACTGAAAGAACAGGAAGAGTGACGTAAATTGAATTCACGGAACAGATATTTATTTCACATATAAATTCAATAAACTACATTTGGAGAATAGCCATTTCAGCAGGCCCCTAAAAACCTGTTTCTTTAGCTCACTGAAGAAACAGTTTTTAAGGACCTGTTGAAATGCCTAATTCTCTACATATATTGAATTTATATATGAAAAAAATACGTGTGAGTGTGCGCATGCGCGTGTGAATTACGTAAAATTTGCTATTTTTATGGATGATACAGCAGATATTCTCGCCCTCCTCTACTAGATCGGCCATTGGCTGGATGACCTGACAGTTTGCTGACGGAAAGGCAAAACAATGTGTTCTAAAGTGTTACAAAAAAAAAAAAAGAAAACTCGTAATAACTCTTTACTTCTTATGGCCCGCAACACCGGTGTATAATCCGCAAGCAAGGCATGAAACTCATCAAGTACACACCCAGATATTATAACATTATTTTGGGCAAAAAGCCGGATTATATTTTGTAGCGGAAGAATAAGAAAACAAACTGCGCTTTGGCGCTTATTGCTTGTGAACTTTTATCTTATTTACCGTCTCATGTCCTTGACAAAAACATGTTGGAATACAAATCCCCCTCTCGCGTTTTGTTTGAAGATTTTTCAGAACGATTTACGTGTTACGATAAACTGATAAAAGTTCAAAACATTAAAAACATTAACACGAAAGATTAAAAAAAGATATAATGGTTCAATCTAAAAGCGTCAAATGAAAAAATTCAAAAGATTTTCATACAACTTTATATTAATTACATTGTTGTCCTCATCTTTATTGCCATATTCACAGTCTATATTTCTGAGATGAGGAATTGTAACTATTTACACTATTTACATTGTGTGGACTGTTGTCCTCATCTTTATTGCCATATTCACAGTCTATATTTCTGAGATGAGGAATTGTCACTATTTACACTATTTACATTGTTTGGACTGTTGTCCTCAACTTTATTGCCATATTCACAGTCTATATTTCTGAGATGAGGAATTGTAACTATTTACACTATTTACATTGTGTGGACTGTTGTCCTCATCTTTATTGCCATATTCACATTCTATATTTCTGAGATGAGGAATTGTAACTATTTACACTATTTACATTGTTTGGACTGTTGTCCTCATCTTTATTGCCATATTCACAGTCTATATTTCTGAGATGAGGAATTGTAACTATTTACACTATTTACATTGTTTGGACTGTTGTCCTCATCTTTATTGCCATATTCACAGTCTATATTTCTGAGATGAGGAATTGTAACTATTTACACTATTTACATTGTTTGGACTGTTGTCCTCATCTTTATTGCCATATTCACAGTCTATATTTCTGAGATGAGGAATTGTAACTATTTACACTATTTACATTGTTTGGACTGTTGTCCTCATCTTTATTGCGATATTCACAGTCTATATTTCTGAGATGAGGAATTGTAACTATTTACACTATTTACATTGTTTGGACTGTTGTCCTCATCTTTATTGCCATATTCACAGTCTATATTTCTGTGATGAGGAATTGTAACTATTTACACTATTTACATTGTTTGGAGTGTTGTCCTCATCTTTATTGCCATATTCGCAGTCTATATTTCTGAGATGAGGAATTGTAACTATTTACACTATTTACATTGTTTGGACTGTTGTCCTCATCTTTATTGCCATATTCACAGTCTATATTTCTGTGATGAGGAATTGTAACTATTTACACTATTTACATTGTTTGGACTATTGTCCTCATCTTTATTGCCATATTCACAGTCTATATTTCTGAGATGAGGAATTGTAACTATTTACACTATTTACATTGTTTGGACTGTTGTCCTCATCTTTATTGCCATATTCACAGTCTATATTTCTGAGATGAGGAATTGTAACTATTTACACTATTTACATTGTTTGGACTGTTGTCCTCATCTTTATTGCCATATTCACAGTCTATATTTCTGTGATGAGGAATTGTAACTATTTACACTATTTACATTGTTTGGACTGTTGTCCTCATCTTTATTGCCATATTCACAGTCTATATTTCTGAGATGAGGAATTGTAACTATTTACACTATTTACATTGTGTGGACTGTTGTCCTCATCTTTATTGCCATATTCACAGTCTATATTTCTGAGATGAGGAATTGTAACTATTTGCACTATTTACATTGTTTGGACTGTTGTCCTCATCTTTATTGCCATATTACGATCTATATTTCTGAGATGAGGAATTGTAACTATTTACACTATTTACATTGTTTGGACTGTTGTCCTCATCTTTATTGCCATATTCACAGTCTATATTTCTGAGATGAGGAATTGTAACTATTTACACTATTTACATTGTTTGGACTGTTGTCCTCATCTTTATTGCCATATTCACAGTCTATATTTCTGAGATGAGGAATTGTAACTATATTTACACTATTTACATTGTTTGGAGTGTTGTCCTCATCTTTATTGCCATATTCACAGTCTATATTTCTGTGATGAGGAATTGTAACTATTTACACTATTTACATTGTTTGGACTATTGTCCTCATCTTTATTGCCATATTCACAGTCTATATTTCTGAGATGAGGAATTGTAACTATTTACACTATTTACATTGTTTGGACTGTTATCCTCATACTTATTACCATATTCACAGTCTATATTTCTGAGATGAGGAATTGTAACTATTTACACTATTTACATTGTTTGGACTGTTGTCCTCATCTTTATTGCCATATTCACAGTCTATATTTCTGAGATGAGGAATTGTAACTATTTACACTATTTACATTGTTTGGACTGTTGTCCTCATCTTTGTGCCATATTCACAGTCTATATTTCTGAGATGAGGAATTGTAACTATTTACACTATTTACATTGTTTGGAGTGTTGTCCTCATCTTTATTGCTATATTCACAGTCTATATTTCTGTGATGAGGAATTGTAACTATTTACACTATTTACATTGTTTGGACTATTGTCCTCATCTTTATTGCCATATTCACAGTCTATATTTCTGAGATGAGGAATTGTAACTATTTACACTATTTACATTGTTTGGACTGTTGTCCTCATCTTTATTGCCATATTCACAGAATATATTTCTGAGATGAGGAATTGTAACTATTTACACTATTTACATTGTTTGGACTGTTGTCCTCATCTTTATTATGCTATTCACAGTCTATATTTCTGAGATGAGGAATTGTAACTATTTACACTATTTACATTGTTTGGACTGTTGTCCTCATCTTTATTGCCATATTCACAGTCTATATTTCTGTGATGAGGTGTAACTATTTACACTATTTACATTGTTTGGACTATTGTCCTCATCTTTATTGCCATATTCTAGAGTCTATATTTCTGAGATGAGGAATTGTAACTATTTACACTATTTACATTGTTTGGACTGTTGTCCTCATCTTTATTGCCATATTCACAGTCTATATTTCTGTGATGAGGAATTGTAACTATTTACACTATTTACATTGTTTGGACTATTTGTCCTCATCTTTATTGCCATATTCACAGTCTATATTTCTGAGATGAGGAATTGTAACTTCTTACACTATTTACATTGTTTGGACTGTTGTCCTCATCTTTATTGCCATATTCACAGTCTATATTTCTGTGATGAGGGTGTAACTATTTACACTATTTACATTGTTTGGACTATTGTCCTCATCTTTATTGCCATATTCACAGTCTATATTTCTGAGATGAGGAATTGTAACTATTTACACTATTTACATTTGTTTGGACTGTTGTCCTCATCTTTATTGCCATATTCACAGTCTATATTTCTGAGATGAGGAATTGTAACTATTTACACTATTTACATTGTTTGGACTGTTGTCCTCATCTTTATTGCCATATTCACAGTCTATATTTCTGAGATGAGGAATTGTAACTATTTACACTATTTACATTGTTTGGACTGTTGTCCTCATCTTTATTGCCATATTCACAGTCTATATTTCTGTGATGAGGTGTAACTATTTACACTATTTACATTGTTTGGACTATTGTCCTCATCTTTATTGCCATATTCACAGTCTATATTTCTGAGATGAGGAATTGTAACTATTTACACTATTTACATTGTTTGGACTGTTTGTCCTCATCTTTATTGCCATATTCACAGTCTATATTTCTGAGATGAGGAATTGTAACTATTTACACTATTTACATTGTTTGGACTGTTGTCCTCATCTTTATTGCCATATTCACAGTCTATATTTCTGTGATGAGGAATTGTAACTATTTACACTATTTACATTGTTTGGACTATTGTCCTCATCTTTATTGCCATATTCACAGTCTATATTTCTGAGATGAGGAATTTGCAACTATTTACACTATTTACATTGTTTGGACTGTTGTCCTCATCTTTATTGCCATATTCACAGTCTATATTTCTGTGATGAGGAATTGTATATTACTATTTACATTGTTTGGACTATTGTCCTCATCTTTATTGCCATATTCACAGTCTATATTTCTGAGATGAGGAATTGTAACTATTTACACTATTTACATTGTTTGGACTATTGTCCTCATCTTTATTGCCATATTCACAGTCTATATTTCTGAGATGAGGAATTGTAACTATTTACACTATTTACATTGTTTGGACTATTCTCCTCATCTTTATTGCCATATTCACAGTCTATATTTCTGAGATGAGGAATTGTAACTATTTACACTATTTACATTGTTTGGACTATTGTCCTCATCTTTATTGCCATATTCACAGTCTATATTTCTGTGATGAGGAATTGTAACTATTTACACTATTTACATTGTTTGGACTATTGTCCTCATCTTTATTGCCATATTCACAGTCTATATTTCTGAGATGAGGAATTGTAACTATTTACACTATTTACATTGTTTGGACTGTTGTCCTCATCTTTATTGCCATATTCACAGTCTATATTTCTGAGATGAGGAATTGTAACTATTTACACTATTTACATTGTTTGGACTGTTGTCCTCATCTTTATTGCCATATTCACAGTCTATATTTCTGTGATGAGGAATTGTAACTATTTACACTATTTACATTGTTTGGACTATTGTCCTCATCTTTATTGCCATATTCACAGTCTTATTTCTGAGATGAGGAATTGTAACTATTTACACTATTTACATTGTTTGGACTGTTGTCCTCATCTTTATTGCCATATTCACAGTCTATATTTCTGAGATGAGGAATTGTAACTATTTACACTATTTACATTGTTTGGACTGTTGTCCTCATCTTTATTGCCATATTCACAGTCTATATTTCTGTGATGAGGAATTGTAACTATTTACACTATTTACATTGTTTGGACTATTGTCCTCATCTTTATTGCCATATTCACAGTCTATATTTCTGAGATGAGGAATTGTAACTATTTACACTATTTACATTGTTTGGACTGTTGTCCTCATCTTTATTGCCATATTCACAGTCTATATTTCTGTGATGAGGAATTGTAACTATTTACACTATTTACATTGTTTGGACTATTGTCCTCATCTTTATTGCCATATTCACAGTCTATATTTCTGAGATGAGGAATTGTAACTATTTACACTATTTACATTGTTTGGACTATTGTCCTCATCTTTATTGCCATATTCACAGTCTATATTTCTGAGATGAGGAATTGTAACTATTTACACTATTTACATTGTTTGGACTATTCTCCTCATCTTTATTGCCATATTCACAGTCTATATTTCTGAGATGAGGAATTGTAACTATTTACACTATTTACATTGTTTGGACTATTGTCCTCATCTTTATTGCCATATTCACAGTCTATATTTCTGTGATGAGGAATTGTAACTATTTACACTATTTACATTGTTTGGACTATTGTCCTCATCTTTATTGCCATATTCACAGTCTATATTTCTGAGATGAGGAATTGTAACTATTTACACTATTTACATTGTTTGGACTGTTGTCCTCATCTTTATTGCCATATTCACAGTCTATATTTCTGTGATGAGGAATTGTAACTATTTACACTATTTACATTGTTTGGACTATTGTCCTCATCTTTATTGCCATATTCACAGTCTATATTTCTGAGATGAGGAATTGTAACTATTTACACTATTTACATTGTTTGGACTGTTGTCCTCATCTTTATTGCCATATTCACAGTCTATATTTCTGAGATGAGGAATTGTAATTATTTACACTATTTACATTGTTTGGACTGTTGTCCTCATCTTTATTGTCATATTCACAGTCTATATTTCTGCAGTGAGGTGTAACTATTTACTATTTACATTGTTTGGACTATTGTCCTCATCTTTATTGCCATATTCACAGTCTATATTTCTGAGATGAGGGAATTGTAACTATTTTACACTATTTACATTGTTTGGACTGTTGTCCTCATCTTTATTGCCATATTCACAGTCTATATTTCTGAGATTGAGGAATTGTAACTATTTACACTATTTACATTGTTTGGACTGTTGTCCTCATCTTTATTGCCATATTCACAGTCTATATTTCTGTGATGAGGAATTGTAACTATTTACACTATTTACATTGTTTGGACTATTGTCCTCATCTTTATTGCCATATTCACAGTCTATATTTCTGAGATGAGGAATTGTAACTATTTACACTATTTACATTGTTTGGACTGTTGTCCTCATCTTTATTGCCATATTCTGATCTATATTTCTGTGATGAGGAATTGTAACTATTTACACTATTTACATTGTTTGGACTATTGTCCTCATCTTTATTGCCATATTCACAGTCTATATTTCTGAGATGAGGTACTTAACTATTTACACTATTTACATTGTTTGGACTATTGTCCTCATCTTTATTGCCATATTCACAGTCTATATTTCTGAGATGAGGAATTGTAACTATTTACACTATTTACATTGTTTGGACTATTGTCCTCATCTTTATTACCATATTCACAGTCTATATTTCTGAGATGAGGAATTGTAACTATTTACACTATTTACATTGTTTGGACTATTGTCCTCATCTTTATTACCATATTCACAGTCTATATTTCTGTGATGAGGAATTGTAACTATTTACACTATTTACATTGTTTGGACTATTGTCCTCATCTTTTGTGCCATATTCACAGTCTATATTTCTGAGATGAGGAATTGTAACTATTTACACTATTTTTACCATTGTTTGGTTATTGTCCTCATCTTTATTGCCATATTCACAGTCTATTTCTGTGATGAGGAATTGTAACTATTTACACACTATTTACATTGTTTGAGCTATTGTCCTCATCTTTATTGCCATATTCACAGTCTATATTTCTGAGATGAGGAATTGTAACTATTTACACTATTTACATTGTTTGGACTGTTGTCCTCATCTTTATTGCCATATTCACAGTCTATATTTCTGAGATGAGGAATTGTAACTATTTACACTATTTACATTGTTTGGACTGTTGTCCTCATCTTTATTACCATATTGCAGTCTATATTTCTGTGATGAGGAATTGTAACTATTTACACTATTTACATTGTTTGGACTATTGTCCTCATCTTTATTGCCATATTCACAGTCTATATTTCTGAGATGAGGAATTATAACTATTTACACTATTTACATTGTTTGGACTGTTGTCCTCATCTTTATTGCCATATTCACAGTCTATATTTCTGTGATGAGGAATTGTAACTATTTACACTATTTACATTGTTTGGACTATTGTCCTCATCTTTATTGCCATATTCACAGTCTATATTTCTGAGATGAGAATTGTAACTATTTACACTATTTACATTGTTTGGACTATTGTCCTCATCTTTATTACCATATTCACAGTCTATATTTCTGAGATGAGGGTATAACTATTTACACTATTTACATTGTTTGGACTATTGTCCTGTCTTTATTGCCATATTCACAGTCTATATTTCTGAGATGAGGAATTGTAACTATTTACACTATTTACATTGTTTGGACTATTGTCCTCATCTTTATTACCATATTCACAGTCTATATTTCTGTGATGAGGTGCCAACTATTTACACTATTACCATTGTTTGGACTATTGTCGCATCTTTATTGCCATATTCACAGTCTAACATTTTCTGAGATGAGGAATTGTAACTATTTACACTATTTACATTGTTTGGACTGTTGTCCTCATCTTTATTGCCATATTCACAGTCTATATTTCTGTGATGAGGAATTGTAACTATTTACACCTATTTACATTGTTTGGACTATTGTCCTCATCTTTATTGCCATATTCACAGTCTATATTTCTGAGATGAGAATTGTAACTATTTACACTATTTACATTGTTTGGACTGTTGTCCTCATCTTTATTGCCATATTCACAGTCTATATTTCTGAGATGAGGAATTGTAACTATTTACACTATTTACATTGTTTGGACTGTTGTCCTCATCTTTATTGCCATATTCACAGTCTATATTTCTGCAGTGAGGGTGTAACTATTTACACTATTTACATTGTTTGGACTATTGTCCTCGCTCTTTATTGCCATATTCACAGTCTATAAGCTGGAGATGAGGTGTAACTATTTGCCTATTTACATTGTTTGGACTGTTGTCCTCATCTTTATTGCCATATTCACAGTCTATATTTCTGTGATGAGGTGTAACTATTTACACTATTTACATTGTTTGGACTATTGTCCTCATCTTTATTGCCATATTCACAGTCTATATTTCTGAGATGAGAATTGGCAACTGTTTACACTATTTACATTGTTTGGACTGTTGTCCTCATCTTTATTGCCATATTCACAGTCTATATTTCTGTGATGAGGAATTGTAACTATTTACACTATTTACATTGTTTGGACTATTGTCCTCATCTTTATTGCCATATTCACAGTCTATATTTCTGAGATGAGGAATTGTAACTATTACACTATTTACATTTGTTTGGACTGTTGTCCTCATCTTTATTGCCATATTCACAGTCTATATTTCAGAGATGAGGAATTGTAACTATTTACACTATTTACATTGTGTGGACTGTTGTCCTCATCTTTATTGCCATATTCACAGTCTATATTTCTGAGATGAGGAATTGTAACTATTTACACTATTTACATTGTGTG
This sequence comes from Ascarosepion bandense, assembly GCA_037127315.1. Lineage (NCBI taxonomy): Eukaryota > Metazoa > Mollusca > Cephalopoda > Sepiida > Sepiidae > Ascarosepion > Ascarosepion bandense. Next base: position 1,133,625 of record JBBBDQ010000343.1, read on the forward strand.
GACTGTTGTCCTCATCTTTATTGCCATATTCACAGTCTATATTTCTGTGATGAGGAATTGTAACTATTTACACTATTTACATTGTTTGGACTATTGTCCTCATCTTTATTGCCATATTCACAGTCTATATTTCTGAGATGAGGAATTGTAACTATTTACACTATTTACATTGTTTGGATTGTTGTCCTCATCTTTATTGCCATATTCACAGTCTATATTTCTGTGATGAGGAATTGTAACTATTTACACTATTTACATTGTTTGGACTATTGTCCTCATCTTTATTGCCATATTCACAGTCTATATTTCTGAGATGAGGAATTGTAACTATTTACACTATTTACATTGTTTGGACTGTTGTCCTCATCTTTATTGCCATATTCACAGTCTATATTTCTGAGATGAGGAATTGTAACTATTTACACTATTTACATTGTGTGGACTGTTGTCCTCATCTTTATTGCCATATTCACAGTCTATATTTTTGAAATGAGGAATTGTAACTATTTACACTATTTACATTGTTTGGACTATTGTCCTCATCTTTATTGCCATATTCACAGTCTATATTTCTGAGATGAGTAATTGTAACTATTTACACTATTTACATTGTTTGGACTGTTGTCCTCATCTTTATTGCCATATTCACAGTCTATATTTCTGAGATGAGTAATTGTAACTATTTACACTATTTACATTGTTTGGACTGTTGTCCTCATCTTTATTGCCATATTCACAGTCTATATTTCTGTGATGAGGAATTGTAACTATTTACACTATTTACATTGTTTGGACTATTGTCCTCATCTTTATTGCCATATTCACAGTTTATATTCCTGAGATGAGGAATTGTAACTATTTACACTATTTACATTGTTTGGACTGCTGTCCTCATCTTTATTGCCATATTCACAGTTTATATTCCTGAGATGAGGAATTGTAACTAAAGCCTCGTTTAGAAGTCATGATTTATCTCCCTCTAACCCTGCAAGTTACATTTTCACCACTGCGGTAGCTTGATATCGAACTCAAGACCAGGCTTTGCAAGGAATGAGGATGATATACCCTAGTGATTGTAATAAAGGGTTTGTTTCGAAGTTCCTAGCTACTGAAGAAGCCCGCAGCGTACAAAGACCGAAACGTCGTATAAATGTTAAAAAGATTAGGACAATAATCCAAATAATGTAAATGCTGTAAATGCTACCTCATCTCAGAAATACAAACAAAGGGCTCGGTTCGAAATTCTTAGCACCTGAAGAAGGCCGGAGCGTATAACGGTCGAAATGTCGTACAAATGGCAACAAAGTTGAGGACAATAGTAAATACTACCTTATCTCAGAAATATACACAAATGCTAGAGCAGATTTTTTTTTCGCAATTATCGCCAATATATAAGCAGTTGATCAGGAGTAGTGCGCTCCGGCCTTCTTGTCTAAGAAAACGTCATGCAATGAAAGATGAAGAACTAATTCAGCATTATAATAAATTACTTCTACTCATTAAGTATTAACTTAATTTTGACTAACCCCGTATATATATGCACGCACACATATGCATATGAGTAAATATATTGAATATATATATATATGCGTACATATATAAAAGTGTGTATGTGTGTGCGTGTGTGTGGGAGGGAGAGAGAGAGAGAGAGAGAGTGTGTGTGTGTGTGTGTGTGTGTGTGTGTGTGTGTGTGTGTGTGTGTGTGTGTGTAAATATAAAAGCAGACACGGAAATCCACAACCAGAGGTAACAGTCTCTTTCATGCGTAAACGTCATCGTCAGACCATTCATATCTTATATTTACATACGCTCTGTCCTTGATATTGAGCCCCTTTAACCGATAAATATAGCACACCTTAAAAGTATATTATATCATATATGCATATATATATGTATGTATGTATGCATGTATGTATGTATAGATAGGTAGATAGATAGATAGATAGATAGATAGATAGATAGATAGATAGATAAATTACTGAGCCCCGCTTAGATGTGGTATACGGCCGAAGGTATAGGGTAGATAGATAGATATTGAACAGATTTAGATAGATAGATAGATAGATAGATAGATAGATATGAATAGACTGAATGAGATAGATAGATAGATAGATAGATAGATAGATAGATAGATAGATAGATAGATAGAACAGATAGATAGATAGATAGATAGATAGATAGATAGATAGATAGATAGATAGATATTGAACAGATTTAGATAGATAGATAGATATGAATAGACTGACATAGATAGATAGATAGATAGATAGATATTGAATAGATAGATAGATAGATAGATAGATAGATATTGAATAGATAGATAGATAGATATTGAACAGATTGAGATAGATAGATAGATAGATAGATAGATAGATAGATAGATAGATAGATATTAGATAGATAGATAGATAGATAGATAGATATTGAATAGATAGATAGATAGATAGATATTGATTAGAATAGATAGATAGATAGATAGATAGATATTGAATAGATAGATAGATAGATATTGAATAGATAGATAGATAGATATGATTAGAATAGATAGATAGATAGATAGATAGATAGATAGATAGATAGATATTGAACAGATTGATAGATAGATAGATAGATAGATAGATAGATAGATAGATAGATAGATATTGAACAGATTGAGATAGATAGATAGATAGATAGATAGATAGATAGATAGATAGATAGATAGATATTGAACAGATTGAGATAGATAGATAGATAGATAGATGATTGATTGAATTCAGATTAGATAGATAGATAGATAGATAGATAGATAGATAGATAGATAGATAGATAGATATTGAACAGATTGAGATAGATAGATAGATAGATAGATAGATAGATAGATAGATAGATAGATATTGAACAGATTGAGATAGATAGATAGATATTGAACAGATTGAGATAGATAGATAGATAGATAGATATTGAACAGATTGAGATAGATAGATAGATATTGAATAGATAGATAGATAGATAGATAGATATTGAACAGATTGAGATAGATAGATAGATATTGAATAGATAGATAGATAGATAGATAGATAGATATTGAATAGATAGATAGATAGATAGATAGATAGATAGATAGATAGATAGATAGATAGATATTGAACAGATTTAGATAGATAGATAGATAGATAGATAGATAGATAGATAGATAGATAGATAGATAGTCAGTTTTTTGGGGGGGGTTCAGACATGGAAACAACTTTGTCGCCATTTTTTTCTATTTAAGACGAAGGCTCGGCAGGAAACGGAAGAAATTCGGTTGGAAGCAAATCGAAAACCCACTTCTTCCTGTCGTGTTTGTTTGTTTACACAGATGAGTTGAAGGTGGGAATTACCCAAGTTATTTTTTTCTTTCTGGTTGTTTGTTTTGTTTTGTTTTTGAGGGGGTGTTGTTTTTTGTTTTTGCAGACGATGTTAAAGAATGATGACGTTTGAGCAAGCCGAATTAGCTCCGTTTCTGCTAATCATTCCTTTCCTAAAATATTTCGTTCTTCTTTGCAATACGTACCAGGTATTGCCCACTTCACTGACACACCTCTTCACAATACCCTCCCCTATTACCTCTCCAGCATGCACCACGACAACTATACATGTGTAACAGCATCTTTCATATGTTTACAGACATTGCATATGAAGCTTTTGCAGACACCAGATGTTATTATTCGACACCAAGGAAATAATCATGTGGCTACGTTTGGATGCAGTGTTGTATTAGATATTTGTTCTTTGTTTTTATTAACAGTTTTTTTTTACACACGCACACGTCTTATGCGCATAGATATACAGATACCAAACAGTGACTTCCGATAAGAAAAACGATAACAGAAGTTCTTCAAGGTTATCTTCTGTTAAACAAACCGCTCAGCGCGACCAGAACAAATACAACCTTAAAACCAAATCTCACCATATATATATATATATATATATATATATATATATATATATATATATATATATATATATATATATATATATATATATATATATATAGTGTAATAGTTGTTACAATGGTTTATAAATTCATAGTATCACTACATAAAAATTTTCGCGTTTCGAAGCTCACCGTGTGTTTTGGTCGCTTCTTCTTCGGGTGATCAAGTTGGTATGAAGAATATCTAGTGAAAAACATCGTTTATTTGTGGTGATTTTTTTATGTGGAAGTGGGTTTGGGATGTAACTTGGATTCTGTTGACCTTATTAAAGTCTTAAGGTTAGGTGTCTGGTGGGTGGCTTAGTTCAGGATAGGTTTTCCTATTTATCTTGTCTGGATGTAGCCTGGTGGCGCCTTGGGTGTTAAAATCACCAGAAAATCTTCATACCAACTTGATCACCCGAAGAAGGAGCGACCAAAATACACGGTCAGCTTCGAAACGCGAAAATTTTTATGTAGTGATATTATGAATTTATAAACCATTCTAACAACTATAACAATATAACGCTCTACGTTTGTATCGAGCACCCTTTATAAAAGTAAATAGATGAACAACAGGTTAAAAATCCTACGAGTTCTACAACTTTGTTGCAATATATATATATATATATATATATATATATATATTTTTTAGCATATATATTTTTTTAAATTTTTAAATTTACAATTTTCTTTAATTGTTATTTAGTTCGTCTATACCTAAAAATATTAGTCTTTTTCGTCGTAAACTGAATTTTGAAGACTAAATAAGTCCTCTGAGTAAATGGTATCATGGCTGAGACGAAGAACTACAATTATATCTACTTAGAGCCAAACCAGAAGCAAAAACTAAAATAAAAGGGCTGAAAAAAATACAGACATACTGGCAGATAAACATACACACACAGAAACATCTTCCTTTATATATATATATATATATATATATATATATATTATCGATTTTCAGCACTATTGTAAGAACTGCAACCTTGAAACTTCTGAATATCGTTTCTTATGTCTTTGTCTATGAGTGCATCAAATTTGATTAAAATTGGACCACTCCTTCTATAACCCGATTTTTTCGATTATCAATTTTCGATATTTATCGGGGGTACCTCGGCACAAAGCCTAGCTAAAAACACTCGCAGACGCTTATAGTACAACTGTGTAAATTTTCAAGAAAATCGGTTCAGCCGTTTCGGAGTCTACAGGTAACGGACAGTCACACAAACACAAACACACACACACACACACACACACACACACACACACACACACACACACACACAGAGAGAGAGAGAGAGAGAGACAAAGTTCCATTTATAAATAAGTTTAGATACCTCTAAAACAGAACAAATATCTAAGATATAAAATATAATTTTAAAATGAAAATTCTTTTTTAGAGCTCTTGCTTTAATTTCAATTCCAAGCTAATCGGAGGTGGTCTAAAATTTTATAGTCTGTTTAAGAAGGCGCGATACTTGAGCTGTGAAAGCTTGCATGCATTTATTCCAACCCATAATAATAACCGTTTCGTTTCAGGTAAACTGATACCTGTTTAAAGTAGGTACCTCCACTTTTCGGCATAAATTTTCGATACCTAATTTGAAAATGAAATTTTTAAAATGAAAAAACATTCTTGAAGATTTCATTTTAGATTTAATCAAAAGCGTAATGATTAAATTTATTATTTCAATTAAGTAAAAACTTCTGGTGTATTTCAGATAGAAATTATATAAATTTAAAAGTTACATTTAATTTCGATTTCTTAAAAATGGCCATTTTCTTAATTTAAAAAAATTTGTAAACAAACAAAAATTCATTGATTTTAAAAATATTTCAAAAGATTTCTGACACCATATTTTAGCAAAATTAGAAAATTGAAAGTTAAATTAAGCTAATTTAAAATAAAACATTACTTACTTATAGCATAAAAAGTAATATACAACAAATTATTAACGATTGGTCGTGTTCATCTGATCGAAGGTTTGACGGACTGTTGACTGATTAGGCGATGACAGATTCTACGCATGCCCCAAAACGACAATTTTCATAAGTCTAAGTGATAAGACAAAACTCTTAAATTACGTAACCTTTTCATAATAATGGTCATTTCAGTCTACCATACATGAAAATAATGTAAAAATAAAATAAATTGAATATTATTTTAAAAATAAGGAAGCGTATCTACGTTTATTAATCTTCGCAATTTTGAACACGTAAATTTCGTTTCCACTTAATTACTATATCACATTCAATAAATACCGCAATACGGACTTTTACACGATTTTAAACTATTATAAATTATTCTTATTAAAATGTAATAAAAAATGAAAAAATTCTTGTAAAAATTCATTATTCATCAGAAAAAAATTATTTCTTCAGACAATAATGTCCTTAATATTGCTTATTTAAAAAAAACAATTAAAATCTTTTCTAATTAAGTAATGTCATAGTTTTATTGGATTTATTATTTTTCAATTCAGAGCAGATTTCATAGTTAAATAGTACAAATTTGAAAACAAAAGTAGGTGATTTACAATCTCTAATGAAACCTACTTTTAACAAAAATCTAATTTCAACAAATAAGAAGGTTCTGTGCGAAATTTAATTAAACTAAGTAAGTGGGAGGGGTAACACATTTAAAAAGAATTAACAATATTTTTTAAAAAACATTTCAAACATAATTTCATTTATTTATAAATAAGTTCTGAAAATTTCATTAAAATCGGACAATTATTTGATTTTTACAAGAATTTTCAAATTAATGTTTTCAACGGAAAAACAGCGCAAAAAATCAATGTAAACAAAACAAGCATTTTAATTAAAAACAAAAAAAAGAAATTCAAAAAATAATGAAATAATTCTTTGATCTTTCCTGTTAATAATAACATCAACATTTTGACGATAAATATTTATTTTCGTTACGTTTCTGGCCTTTTTCATTACGCTATGCTGTTTTTCCAACAAATTAGCGGTGGTACCTAGTTTAAAGATGACTTTCGGTTTTAATCCATGCTGGACATATATAAATCTACCATCCGCCCGTGTAGTGAATATTGCTGCCATATCTGGTCGGATGCCCCTGCTATCCACCTAGGGGTCCTCAACAAAATACAACGGAGATTCTGTAATATGATTGATACCGACTTGGCAGCTAGACTGCAGTCGCTTTCTCACCGGCGGGATGTGGTTGCACTGTGCCTCTTCTACAAATACTTTCACGGCTTCTGCTCCAATGTACTTAGCTCACTGGTGCCCCTATGTAGGAATTTATACGAGCTACTAGACTAGTAACTAGGTGCCACTCTTTTACTGTGAAACCGATAAAATGTAAACACAAATTCTAGTCCATCAGCTTCTTTTCTCGCACTTCCTACCTGTGGAATTTCCTTCCATTTACTTGCTTCCCCGACAGCTACAATTTCCAAGAATTTAAATGTAAGGTCAATAGACATCTCCTATATTATTAACTCGCATCCTTTCTCTCAAGCTCATTTCTCCATCCACTCCTCCCCACCACTACACCAGTATTCTTACCCTCCTCCTGACATCCCCTATAACAAACTCCTCTTTCTCATCACTTTCCCCTATGTAACCCCTTGTGTAATAGTGGGAGTAAAACTGCCTGGCTTGGAGTGAAACGATTAAAAAAATGCTTAAATGATTTTCAAACCGAATTTAAATTTATTTTAAATTTATTGTTTTTTTTTTTTGTTTTTTTATCAGTAATTTCGCTCATTGACCAATATGCTAAAACAATATCGTTCACTTTATTAAAAATAAATATATATCGACTTTGTATTACCTTTCGCAAGATCTGAAGTTTTAAAAAACTCTATTTATCCATAAAATCAGGCTCACGAGTAATTTTTGACGTTCAATCTCAGGATGTCTTTATTTGTGATTTCGGAATGTAGGAAATTTTATACAGATAACCGCAATCTGTGTAGAGCGAACCGGTTTTGACAGTAACTGCACATCATCCATCAAATAAACATTTAGATCCCAACATGAATTTTTTTTATATGTCGATTAAAATGAAGTATGAGACTCTGTCATTCTCTCTGTTCATACACATATATATGAATGTCTTATTAAATAGTTTGGTTTGGTTTGGTTTGGTTTGGTTTAGTTTTGTTTGGTTTGGTTTGGTTAGGTTTGATTAGGTTTACGGCATATTAATCCCGCAGGGTCATTTATTGCCGAAGCATTAGTTCCTTCCAAAACGTATTTTTGTTGGTAACATTTTTCTATAAAAAACGTATTTTTGTTGGTAACATTTTTCTATAAAAAACGTATTTTTGTTGGTAACATTTTTCATTCAAAAACGTATTTTTGTTGGTAACATTATTCCTTCAAAAACATATTTTTGTTGGTAACATTTTTCCTTCAAAAACGTTTGGTGGTAATATTTTTTCCTTCAAAAATGTTTCCTTGGTAATATTTTTCATTTAAAAAAAGTTTTATTGGTAATATTTTTCCTTAAAATTTTTTTATGTATATATTTAATAAAAGTCAGTTTTTATACATTCATAGTGTTTTGACTACTGTTTAGAGGTTAACTATTTGCTTATAGCTGGTACACTAAGAGGTGCTACCACTCCGGGTCAGAGTGGACCTGAGAACAAGAGCAATTAAAAGGTGGCTCCATTCTCCTCACAACCTCCTAATCAGAAGCCTTGTTGCCTGATGCAGTTTACCGTCATGCCCAGAACCCCTTATTAAATAAATTACAAATGTCATGTCTGCCTATTTTTGATAAAATCCATTCATCCGCACGGATACTATTTTGTGTATTATAATTACAAGATTTGTGAAATGTGCCGTAACTTTCCAAAGTTAGGTTGCATTTCTCACATCTAAAAAGAGAATTTGATGCCTAAAAATACAAATATATATATATATATATATATATATATATATATATATATATATATTATCTTTATATATATATATATATATATACGAGTGGACACGTGCAGTCTAAAATGACGGTAAAATATTTCTATCGATATTCCTCTAAAATGACAGCAACACACATATTGGTGTACCAACTATTGAGTATCTTACATTCAGACATTGAGACATGAGGGCAAAAGGGACCCCACGAGCATTAAAGGAGGGAAATATATATATATATATATATATATATATATATATATATATATATATACAGAACGGTTTTTATTATAATAGATATTATATATATATATATACTTCACTATTTGATGACATAATTATTGTAAAAAAAATAAAATAATACGCTTAAATAAAAATACGAGACAAAGATTTCATAACTAGTAGTAGTGATTAATACATATATATATATATATATATGTGTGTGTGTGTGTGTATGTTTAATACATATATATATATATGTGTGTGTGTGTGTGTGTAAAATTAAGACAGACACGTTATTCCATGGATAAGCGGACGTATAGGACTATTTTAAGCGATCCATCGTCAGCTTCCGTCTTTATTGTACAAAAGATATTATATATATATATGTTTGCATGAAAAGTTGCTGCCGAAGTAGACATTAACACACACACACACACACACACACACACACACACATATATATATATATATATATATATATATATATATATATATATATATATATTCTAAACATATGCTGTTAAATATAAGAGACAATGAATGTCTATTATGTTTAATCATGAGCCGTTCTAAACGTTGTATTTTTGCTTTAATTTCAGTTGAAAATAAAGACAAAAATTTTCCAACATTTGGATAATTATTTATTGATTTTCTTCTAAGCTTTCGGCTCACATGAGCCATCTTCAGAGAGGTAGTTTAAACTGAAATATTATAACATCCACCATCACCGACGATTTTATTTTGTGTTGACATAAAACTCCGCTTGGCAACGGCAATAGTTACCAAAAATAATAAACGCAGTTCTCAAATTTGCGATGCGGTTTTGTGTCACACCGCGTGATAGCGTGAAATGACAACAAAACCATGTAGTCAAATGCAATGTAATATGTTATTTCCTGATTTTTGTCTTTATTTTCAAGTGAAAATAAAGCAAAAATACGACGTTTAGAACGACTCATGGTTAAACATAATAGACATTCATTGTCTCTAATATTTAACAGCATATGTTTAGAAAATTACTTGCTGTCTTGATACACTATATATATATATATATATATATATATATATATATATATATATATATGATTAAATTTTTTTTGAAACTTTAGCCGTTAAGATTTAAAGAAGAAATCATATATTCGACAAAAACAAAAACATGTTTTTCAAATTTAAAGTGAATCTCTATTCTGATTAGTTAAATTGAACATGCACGCATAATTATTTATGTCTTCCTATATCTAGAAATATGTAGAAATCTCGAAATATAGAAATTTCCGTGTCGGAATGTACTTTTAATTAAAAAAAAATGTAATTATATTTTATAATTTACCCTACAACTTTTATGGTATTGAGCACTTCTATAAAACTGTTGATTCTCTTTATTTGGATCGATATATATATATATTAGAAGAATTAAGCCAGACACGTTATTTCATGGTAAATCGGGAGTATAGGACGATTTTAGGCGAACCATCATCAGCTTCCGTCTTTATTGTACAAAATATTTTACACTAATCTTCGATTTACCATGAAATAACGTGTCTGGCTTAATTTTTCTTGTATTTGCTCTATATGTATTTATATACATATATATTTAGAACTATCTTAGAGAGTTATCCTACCACTGTATGTACAGTATACTCCTTTGGATTCTTCTATGTCTACACCGCATGCTGGCTCATTCAATAATGAATTAGAGCACTCTATCTATTGGGCGTGTTTATACGCGGTAAAACGTCTGCCTTCTTCTACCGGACGCTCGTGGCCCAGGGACGCCGATTCGGTCGGGTTTCAATCCTGAAGCGGTCAGAGTCTAACCGTACTGATGAGCTGTGATACAGCAAAACAAATCTGTCTGGGGATGACTATAGTAGACTATATATATATATATATATATATATATATAACTTTAGTTTGCGCATATTCTATCTTTCGAATAGTATACAGAACCAGGATTGTCAAGCAATAATTAAGAAGCTTGCTTTTCTCGCATTCGACTTGTGTGTTTGATCTTTATATTGACAAACTTGTTTGTGATTGCCAACCAAGATTATTGCATTCTCGCTAGCCTCTTTCCGGGGATTTGCACGGTGTCACGTTCCTTAGGAATTTATCCTGATATTAGACGAGATTAAACCAGCAGAGAAAAAAAATACAATCACTTAAGCTAATTTTTCAATATCCACAAAGACCACAATCTTTTTTATATATTTACTTTTTTTTATCATGTATGTGTGTCGCTATTTCCTGAATATTTCCAATATCCGTTTTTCATGGGGTTTTTATTTTTTCCGCATTTCCAAAAAAAAAAAAAATAATGATAGGGAAGTCTTTGACTTTTTAATGATTAAATTCCATTTGGTTGGCAACGAATCGTTCAGTATCTTGCGCTCGCTGTCTTTTAGGGTAAATCACCAAATTGGGCTTCTCCGCAGTATGCCTTTCATAATGTCGGTTCACGCCATTCCCTAAATTGGCAGGTTTCCAACACCATTTCGTGCTAAGCAATAACAGCCTTTAAAATTCTGTCTCTTTCTAAATCGGCTCTTTTCTCTCTCTCTCTCTCTCTCTCTCTCTCTCTCTCTCTTTTCGACGTGACATTTATGAAATAAATTACTTCTGTCTTTCCAATGATTTTTTGAACACAAACAGTGGTCGTAACATTATTAGAATTTACAAATTCATATCAAGGAATCCTGGTGGCTGCCATTGAGGACCAAGTTTACAGTAATCCTCTCTAAATCTACAAGATTACGTTTTTTGTTTTTTGTTTGTTTGTTTTTTTTCCTTGTCGCTCTTAACGCTTTCTTCTCTTGATAGCTCTGCTCAAACCCTGCTCCGCCATCCACTCGCTCAAGCCCATCAAATATGTCTCGTGTTAGTTTCCTGTATCTTTCTTTGCCTCTTTCCATCCCATGAGTATCAGATTCTCCAAGCTCTCTTTCCTTATTACGTACCCCAGAAACTTCAACTGTCTGTTCCTGATGTTAAGTATTCTTCTTCTTCTATGTACCCTGTCCTTCAAGAACGTAGGCTATCATGGTTCTCTACGTCTCCCTATCCCTGGTGGCTCTTAGTATGTTTTCTTCTGTTGCACCTCGCAACCCCCGTTCCGTCATCCACCTGATCAGGCCTTTCAAATATGTTATCCGCTGCCTTCTTCTGTTTATTTTTCCTTCTGACCTCTAAGCATCACGTTCTCCAAACCCTCCTTCCTCATTGCATGTTCCAGGAACTTCAGTTGTCTCTCCCTGGTGCTCAGTATTAATTTTCTTTTCGTTGCCATTCTTTCCAACACCTCATCATTGCTGACATGCTCGGTCTATGATATCCGCAGCATCCTTCTGCAGAACCACATTTCCGCTGCTTCATCTTCGATGCTACTGTCCAGCATTCACTGCCGTATTGAAGAACTGACATCACATAGCAATGCAGCACTCTCTTCTTTGTTTCTAGGGAAATTTTCCTGTGTCTTAGTACTTTACTCAGTTTCTGGAACTCATCTTTCGTCATGCCAATTCGCTTTTGGATCTCAATGTCGCACTTTCTATCTCCTGTTAAAACACTTCCTAGGTATTCAAATGATTGTACTTGCTTGATTCTAGTATCGCCCACCTGTATTTGGCATTTTGGGTTACTCTTTTTGCTGATGACCATGCATTCAGTTTTTTATAGTTTATTTGCAGTCCTTTTTTGTCACTCTTTACAACTACCTTCTGTAGGAGGTCTGGTGGTTTTCTTTCAGTGTCTGCAATCAGCACTGTATCATCTGCATGCCTTATGTTGTTCGATGTTAAGTACCATTTTCTTTTTAGCTTGCATCTTCTCCTCAACGTTGTCGTTACTCAAATATTAGGTCCATTATATTCTCAGCATCCTTCTGTTGCACCACATTTCTGTTACTTCGAATCTCTCCTTCATCTTTGAGGAGATTGTCCAGCATTCGCTGTCACATAGGACAGACATAACAACAATCCAGGGTACCTCGAGGTGGTGTAATGTTTAGCAAGCTTGTCTCGCTAAAACCATTGCAATTGCGTAATGTTTTCGATCCTCACTGGGCGCCCAGTACTTTCGGCCTTGTGCCACATATATGCTGCGCTTAGAAAATCGCCATAACAACAATCCAGTACGCTTTTCTTTGTTTCCATGAAATCCTCCTGTCTCCCAATATTCTGCTTAGCTTTTGACAATGCAGCCTTGGATCTCAGTGTCGCACTTTCCGTCCTGCGTTAGGACACTTCCCAAGTATTTGGATTTCTGCACCTGCTTGATTCAAGTATCCCAGACTGTTGAGTTGTGCAGGTAATAAGAACGAAATAACAGAAATATAAATATAATAAAATGTATTATGGAAGAAAAGGGATTTACAAAGTTATTTAGTATAATACAGGTAAACAAGGTGTTAATGTGTACGTCTCTGTACGTGGTAGAGTGCAATGTTCACTTCCGGTTGTAAACCGGAAATGCACGACTGACTCGTAGTCTGTACTGATCTGAAAGTCGACTCTAGTCCTTCCGGCACTACCACCATTTATAGTGCCTGGAACAGTTAATTACTGTTGAAAAGGTGGAGAGCGCCCTAACACAGACCGATAGTTGGCATTTTGTGGTCCTCTTTTTTAAAACATTTTTACAACTTACAAATTCGTATCAAATAATCCTGGTAGCTGCCACTGAGGTCCAAGTTTACAGTCAGTCAGTTAAGTGCCATATGTGATACACGCTTGGGCGATCATGTCTCGAAAGAGATATGACTGACTGGGCAGAAGATTATCCCGCAGTAGGTTGCCATTGCTTTCTGCGGTAGACTGGTTACCGACCAAGGCTATAGAATTCAATCTGTCTTGTTATTTAATCCATAACTGGAAGGAATAGACGGATTAATACCTTTCCCAAGGGTATTTGCGCGTAAGTGAATGCAAGGAATTCAAATGGAATTCGAACTCGGCTCTCCGATTTCTCGTTCCGAGTCGATATCCACTGCGCCACAAAATCCTCCCTAAATCTACAACATTAGCCCTACTTTTTTTTTTTTGTAGGAGACCGATATTCGGAAAACTGAAACGATTACTTGATTACTTATTTTAGTGCATCACGTTCAGTTACATGCCATACGTGATATAATCTTGGGCGATCATGTCTCGAAAGACATGACCGACTGGGCAGAAAATTTTCCTCAGTAGGTTGGCATTACTTTCTGTGGTAAATTGATTGCCAACGTAGACTATAGAACCCAATCTGTCCTGCTATTCAATAGTTTCTCCCTTTAAATATGTGATGAAAAGCCGGACAGAAATTGGGATTTAAGCCTAAAATACTCAGAGATTATATATCGGCTAAGTGTCATATGTGATACACATTTGGGGAATCATGACTCAAGAGATATGACTGACTAGGCAGAATATTTTCCCTCAGTAGCTTGCCATTTCTTTCTGCAGTAGACTGGTTTCCTACCAAGGCTATAGAACCCAATCTGTCCTGCTATTCAATAGCTTCTCCCTTTAACTATCGGATGATTAACAGGACAAAAATTGGGATTTAAGCCTAAAACACTCAATGTTTATGACATCATTAATTATCAGCTAAGTGCCATATGTGATACACACCTGGGCAATCATATCTTGAGAGTTATGACTGACTAGGCAGAAGATTTTCCCTCGGTAGCTTGCCATTACTTTCTGCAGTAGACTGGTTGCCAACCAAGAATAAAGAGCCCAATGTGTTCTGCTGTTTAACCCATAGCTGGAGGAAGAAGCGACGGATTTTCCCATGGGTATTTGCGCGTAAGTGAATGCAACGAATTCAACTAGAATTCGAACTCGGCTCTCCGACTTCTCGTTCCGAGCCGCTATCCGCTGCACTCATGTTACTTAAAATTATTGCCATATGACTCAAAACAATAACCTGTGCCTTATTCAAACTAATTAACCGTAAATGATCAGCATTGTCTTTTTTTATAGTCATTTGTTATTTACTTTATTATTCAAGGAGTGTCATTTTATATTTAAAATTGATTTTTTATTAATCCGACGAATTTGTATCACTTCAAATTTTTGTTGTCTCTCCTGCTTGAGTTGATGCTCTGTTTATTTATTCATTTTCGTCTACCGGCCTGAATGTTTGAGAAATATTATTAAACAAAAATTTGCGATTTCCGGTACGAATTAAACCGGCGTCTCTCAGGGCAGAGAGAGTTGACATTAATCCCGACACGCATTAACCAACTTGGCCACGTAGAGCAGTCGGTGGCGAAGCAATCGATGTGTGTAATACGGTTAATTGAAATAAATGTTTCATAACTTTTTCGTTACTCAAAATTCGATAAAGAATAATTTAATTTTCTTTATTAAAAAATTTTCCAAAAAGTAAAATAAATTATTTTGAAGATTTATTTGAAGAATATTAGCTGATTTAAAGTATAGTTAATCAGATTTGAAACAAATATTATTTACTTTAAAATAAAAACAAAGAAAAAACAATTTCTAAAAGAAAAAGTTGCAGTGATTTAAGTAGTTTTCAAAGCTTGTCAATCACTTAAGAATTACTGATTAGGTGTTGTCATGTTTGTTGCTGACCCACGTAGACTTTATCGGTTAAAGCATAATTTAAACAAAATGACATGTGAATGCTTTTTTATATTATTAAAAAAATGTTGGAAATTTTAGGGATGTTGACTTGAAATTTACTATAGCTATCGATCTTAGTTTCTGATATAAATACTTTAAAAATGGGGACGTTTAATGTACAAAAACATTTTTAAAATATAGAGAACTCTCTCGTTGATTCAGAACCCCAGAGACATAGGTAAAAAAATATGTTCAGGTAATTCAAAATTACCTGATACCTGGACACCGAAATTATGGAATGTGTATAAGTTTTGTTTAATGGCATATTAACCTCTGTGGGTTATTTAATGCCAAAAAGGTAAGATATTTAAGATATTTTTATGTAATGTTCGATTATAGTGAGAAGCTTGATTTAGTCAGATTTTTTATTTTAAAAAACAGAAGATGTCTAGTTCTGTATTCAAAAATGTATTATGGCAATAATTTTTTTTTTTCAAAAATATATTGTTGGTAATATTTTTCATTCAAAAATCTATATTTTTCTATAAAAGTTTATTTTTTATACTTTCATAGTGTTTTGACCCCAGTTTGGGGATAAACTATTTGCCCATAGCTGGGACCCTAACAGGTGCTACCACCTTGGGTCAGAGTGGACTTGGGAACAACAGCAATTAAGAGGTGGTTTCATGCTCCTCACAATCCTCCAATGAGAGGCCTTGCTGCCGGATGCAGTTTATTGTCATAACCAGGAAAAGGAATAAAGAAAAAAGTAATTTCTTGAAATAAATTTATCTCATTTAATAACATTTTATGACGTTTTATTTAAGGTTTTATCCAGTTTGTTCCTTATGAAAAAACTAGCAGTATAGCCAGGCGTTGCTCGGGTGTGATGAAAGCTTTAAAACTAATCCATGGTCCTGGAGCTCAGACTCTTTGGACGTTGGCACGAAAGACTAAAAAGCAATAGTTGTTTCCAGTTAAAGCGAAACCGTAGACTGAAAGAAAAATGAATGGATGGAAGTCAAATTTTGATTTCCTGCTATCGATATCAAATAAGTTTTTCGGCGTAAACTGAATTTTAAAGGCTAAATAAGTCATCTGAGTAAATGGTATCATGGCTGAGACGAAGAACTACAATTATACCTACTTAGAGCCAAACCTGAAGCAAAAATTAAAATAAAAGGGCTGAAAAAAATATAGACATACAGGCAGATAAACATACACACACACAAACATCTTAACTTATATATATATATATTATCGATTTTCTGCACTATTGTAAGAACTGCAACCTTGAAACTTCTGAATATCGTTTCTTATGTCTTTGTCAATGAGTGTATCAAATTTGATTAAAATCGGACCACTTCTTCTATATCCCGATTTTTTCGATTATCGATTTTCGATATTTATCGGGGGTACCTCGACACAAAACCTAGCTAAGAACGCTCGCGGACGCTTATAGTACAACTGTGTAAATTTTCAAGAAAATCGGTTCAGCCGTTTCGGAGTCTATAGGTAACGGACACACACACACACACACACACACACACACACGCACACACACACAGTTCCATTGATAAATAAGTTTAGATGAGTTGATTTGTATTTATTTTTGGCGGTTCTCCCCTCTTCCAGCCGATAACTTTCGAAAAGTGGATATCAACGCAGAACAAGAAATCAGAGAGCCGAGTTCCAACTCCAGTTGAATTCATTGCATTCACTTTCGCGCAAATGCCCTTGGGAAAAATATTAATCCGTCGCTTCTCCCTCCAGCTCTGGATTAAGTAGCTGGAAAGCCTGGGTTCTTTATCCTTAGTTGACAACCAATCTACCGCAAAATATAATGATAATCTACTGCGGGGAAATGAATACTCAGTAAGTCATGTCTCTTTCGAGACATGATCACCCGAGTGTGACTATAAACAGTTATCTCTGATATTTAAAAAAAATGTATTTTATACTTGCATAGTTTTTTAACCCCAGCTTTGTCAGAGTGAACCTGCAAACAAAAGTAATTAAGATTTGGTTCTATTCTCCTCAAACCATTCCGATCAGAAGTCTTGCTGCTAGATGTAATTCATCGTTATATCCAGGACATCTTTGTATTTCAATTCGGAATAGGGTCTGTTAAACTCTAACGTAACCAAACTATAACTAAAATCTATATTATTTGTATGAAAGCAATGAAGAAATTAAAAGAAATATTTTTATTGATCCGTATCACGCCATGCATGGGAGTAAATCCACTAAGACGCAAGGCGTTCCATGAAGAGAAAAAAACATTAATAAATAGCGCAAATAACACAATAGATAGCGATTGACATTACATTTATATTTTTGCAGATTAAAGTTGGCTGGAATGCATGGAGTCGGAAGGAGTTTCACAAGTGAAAAGTGCGAAAAAAAAAACGATTGCATAGAACTTACAGTCACATTTAGCAAGCTCAATTGTTGATTAATGAGATCTCGACGCTAGTTTAGTCAGTCAGTCAGTCAGTTAAGTGCCATACGTGATACACGCTTGGGCGATGATGTCTCGAAAGAGACATGACTGACTGGGTAGAAGATTATCCCGCAGTAGGTTGCCATTGCTTTCTGCGGTAGACTGGTTGCCGACCAAGGCTATAGAACCCAATTTGTCCTGTTATTCAACCCATAACTGGAAGGAATAGACGGATTAATACCTTTCCCAAGAGTATTTGCGCATAAGTGAATATAATGGATTCAACTGGAATTCGAACTCGGCTCCCCGGTTTCTCGTTCCGAGCCGATATCCACTGTACCACAACGCACATCAGCGACTGTGTTTAAATTAGTCAAGTCTAGTTACCATAGCGAAGTGTTAATCCGAACAATGAAAGTATTTATTGAAAAGGCACAGAGGGGCAAACTTACAACGGTGAAAGTGACTGATTTACGATTAGGACCAATAATATTGTTGATTTTTCTTTGGATTTTATCAGAGGTCTCAATGTAAATAGCAGGAGCTTCTGGTCATGCATAAAAAATAAAATTGATGAGATCTCGACGCTAGTTTAGTACCGCACTTAAATTCGTCAAGTCTAAGTACCATCGCGAAGGTTTATCCGAACAATGAAAGTATTAATAGAAAGGGCACAGAGAGGCAATGTTACGGCGGTGAGAATGTGACTGAAGCCGGGCCGCCAGATCAGGATCAATAATATTGCTGATTTTTCTTTGGATTTTATCAGGGAACTCAATGTAAATAGCAGGGGCACATGTGTCAGCAATACTCTAAGAATGGACATATTGTAGATTTATAGATACGTAAGATAGATTTCTTAGCAGCTGGTCTATTCAACAGTGTCTTTCCATTTCATGTCAGCCGAAAAGGTGAGCTCGAGAAGTCACAACGAGTCATTTTTGTGGAGATTGTCATCAACCACGATGATGGCAGGCAAAGAGCGGTCTCTCAAATGCTTAATAGCCGGAGGAGTTTAATTTCTTTTGCCTCATATAACGACTGACCTAAGGTCGTTTTCGACATCGCAATAATTGAACTGATTTTATCAGCGTTTTCATAAAGCATTAAATGTGGTTTTCCTATATTCTCACAACGCTTCGAAATGGTGTAATGGTTACAAGCTTGTCTTGCTTGTTCAGCTACGTCTGAGTAGTAAGCTTGATCTTCAGTATGTGCTTAATATTTTTGGCCTTGTACCACATCTAAGCTTTGCTTAATAATTCACTATTGCTTAGTATGGCACGAAACAAGTTTGCTTTTTTTAAACATCTTTACAACTCCCCGATCTGCTAGTTATTCACTGGAGTTCGTCAACTGCCCTTTTTAATTTTGCCCTGTGAGTGTCAAATTCTCCAAGTCTTCTTTCCTTATTATGCTTCCAAAATATTCCAGTTGTGTCTATTTGGGTATAAGTTATGTTCCTGTTTTAATTTTCCGTATGAGACAGTCACTTTAGCTATACGTGATAACACTTGGACAAGCTTTAGAGACATGATTGACCGGACAGAAGATTTTCCAGCAATAGGTTACAATTATTTTTTGCGCTAGACTGCTTGCTAGACAACGCTGTAGAACTCAATCCGTCCTACTATTTAACCCATAACTGGAGGGAAACGAGACGAATTATTACTTTTCCTAAGAATACTTGCGTGTAAGTGAATGAAACAAATTCAAATGAAGTTCGAACTCTTTTTTCTCGTTCCGAGCCGATATTCACTGCACAGCAACGAACATCCTTATGTAAAATGTCTTGTTTCTTCTTCTTCCTCTATGTGCCTTGTCGTTTCAGGACGTAATCGATCATGACTTACCACATCTCCTTATCCCTAGTGGTTCTTAGTACGCTTTCTCCTGTTACACCACACAACACCCGCTCTGCCACCCACCTGCTCAGGCCAGTCAATTACGTTACTCGCTGTCTTCCCCTGTCTCTGTTTCTGTTAGGGTGAAACACACCTATTCTATAGTGAATAGACTCTCTTACCTAAATAAAGTAACAGTAGTAAAATGAACAAGTGGCAGTTCATGTTGGACGATAGTAGTCGACAGTTAGTCGAATACGAAAGTAGTCAGCGACCTGGCAAGATTACACTGCGTAATACATACTATATCAGGTTCCTAACGTTTTCTACGCCGAACATATTAGGACCGACTTAGCACAAATACTAGCCTCCAATGCGAAAATTACTCCACAAGACTTTCCCTCGATCTGGCCTATTAGTATCAGGTTCTCTAAGCCCTCCTTCTTCATTGCATGTCCCAGGAACTTTAGCTGTCTTTTCCCGATGCTCAGTATTAATTTCCTCTTCGTTTCCATCCTTTCCAAAACCTCATAATTGCTCACATGCACGATCCATGATATCCGCATCATCCTTCTGTAGAACCAGATTTCAGTTGCTTCAATTTTTCCTCACCATCGATTATATTGTCCAGCATTCACTGCCATATTGAAGAACTGACATCACAGAGGAATCCACTACTCTCTTCTTTGTTTCTAGTGAAGTTTTCCCGTGTCTTAATACTCTACTCAGCTTCTGGGACGCGTCCTTCGCTATACCAATTTGCCTTCGGATATCTGTGCCGCACTTTCCGTGTTCTGAACAGAATAAGTAAAAAAACGATTAGGAAAGAAAGTGTCTTTAATCTAACATGTTTCACTTTAATAAGCTTCTTTCAGATATTTTTAAAGACATCTTTTAAAGAAAGTCTCTAAAAATCGTCTTTAAAAATCTTTGAAGAAGCTTATTAAAGTGAAACATGTTAGATTAAAGACACTTTTTTCTTACTTGTTCTTTATTTATTCTATTCATATATATATATATATATATATATATATATATATATATATATATATATATATGTATGTATGTATATATAACTTTGTCTCCCAATAAATCGTCAGCCATTTTGTTTTTCTATTTTGTTAAAAAAATAGTTAGTAAGTCACTTAACTCAATATGTCTAATTGATAAAATGCCGTAATATAAGCTTAACAAATGGAAGGGAAATATGATCCTTTTAACACCGAGGAAATCCGTCGTGTTCCAAGGGTTAAGTCGCCAGTAGAGATTCACTTTAAATAACATGAACTTGACTGAACTGATTTCAAATTACCTTACATTAGAACATTTTTCAAGTATGCTGACATTAAACTTTCAAATATTTTCTTTTTCATTTCATTTAATTTTCTTTTTCTAAGACACAGAAATACGGACGGTGAGTCATAACATACTATTTCGTAGGTCATCTGTACACGTCTCAGCACAAATACTTCAAGTGTAGCTGGGTAGAGGCGGATGGTTAATTTTGTCATAGAGCCAATTGGCAGGTACAGAATGCGACAGTTAATTTCTGCAAGTGTTGAAATTTTTCTTATTTTAAAATATCAGCATTCGAAATTCTCCTTTTACCTTTGTTCGATCAACAACCATTAGCACAACTTGGAATTACATAATTCTATTAATTACAAGAGAAACCCCTGAATTCAACAGAATAGTTATATATATATACACTACCGGCCATAATTATGAGGCTACTCCATCCAGTGTTTGGTTTTAAAATATGATGTATTACGTACTATTTTTTAGTATTTATTGACAAGGGAATAATTGTAATAAAATGGTTCTTGTTTTATTACTGCACAATAACATATGCATCAAATAAATTTATGAATATTTAATAATTACCTAAATTGCTCTTTCATCAATGAAAGAATGAAAAAATTCAAGGTGATTCGGACGAGTTCATCTTTGCTTCTTTGCCTTGTAAAATTTTTCAAAGAATATAATAAAAAAAAGCATTCTATTTTCATTTGGCAATAAATACTAAAAGTAGTATGAAATACATCATTTCTTTTAAAAAAACCTGAGATGGCCTAATAATTATGGCCGGTAGTATATATATATATATATATATATATATATATATATATATATATATAAAACGTAGAACACTTGGTATATTAATCAAGAACTTTATGTTAAATTCATTTATTTAATTTAACAGAGTAATATAATTTAGAAAAAATTTTTGATATTCTACAATTTCATGTGTAATACGTATTTCGCCTCCGATGATGATGGCTTTGTGGTTACCATTACAAATGTCTACTCTAAATATGGACATATGAGCGTCTGTGTATAAAGTGTTGGGGGGATATTTTGAAGATTAATTGTTGTATCATTTGGGTCTGACGAGCCGCAAGGACATTATAATCGGCGGCGAAATATGTATTACCCTTGAAATTGTAGAATATCAAAAATTTTATACATATATATATAATCATTTCACCCCAAGCAAGGCAGGAATGCCACTGGCGCGCACGGGTTACAGGAAGCGAAAAAAACAAGGCACAGGGGATGTTGAAGATAGAAATTAAGTAGATGGAAGATAGCTATTGACGTTGCATTTAAACTTTTGGAGGTTGTACCTATCAAGAAAGCAAACAATAAGTACACCGAAACTCGACTCACCGATTTCCGGTTCTGAGGTGTTATTCATTGCAACACCCACACATCCAATCTTACAGCACCTGATGCAGTTTTTACCTGTAACTGGAAGAAGATTGTCGAAATAATGTTAAACTCTGTCTTTTCCTTTTTTTTTTTAATCATATCACCCCAAGCAAGGCAGTCCACTGCCACTATAGCGCATGGTGCTACATAGAGCGATTGGGTATAGGAAATGTCAGAGGGATGGTGATAGACGAGTTATGAGGTACGTAGGGAAAGCGCTGGAGAGAATGGGTGCGAGTTAGTGTCTATTTTCTATTGTTAGTGTCTAATAGGTGTCTATTGACCTTACATTAAAACTCCTGGAGGTTGTAGCCGTCGGGGAAGCAATCATGCGGAAGGGAATTCCACAGGCGGGAAGTGCGAGAAAAGAAGCTGTTGGAGTAGAAATTCGCTATTACATTTCATCGGTTTCACTGAAAAGGGGTTGGATCTAGTTGCCAATCTAGTATCTCGTGCAAATTCACACCTAGGGGGCAACAGTGATTTAAGCTCATCCGAGCAGAAGCCGTGAAAGTACTTATAGAAGAGGCACAGGGAAGTCACGTCACGCCGGTGAGAGAGTGACTGCGGGCGGTCAGCTAAGTCGGTATCAATCACATTAGAGATTATCCGCTGTATTTTGTCAAGAATCCCGAGGAGAATAGCAGGGGCACCCGACCAGATGTGGCAGCAGTATTCAATAAACGGGCGGACGGTAGATTTATATATGTGCAGGATAGATTCAGGCGGAAAGAATTTCCGGGCCCTGCACAGAGAGCCGACTTTCATAGCAGCGGATTTAGCAATGGATTCGATGTAGTCATTCCACTTGAGGTCCGCTGAGAGTGTCAGGCCAGGCAGGCGTAGTGATTTACTCTCTGGGAGGCTAGCCTGTTCCATGCTAATGGTGGGGAGATTTTATCCGCAAAAATGCGGATAATATTTGACTTACCCTCGTATCATTATTATTATTGCGTCATTTTACATCATAATTCAATTTCTGCTATGGTCGCACTACCTACCAAGTCTGCGAAAATATCTAAGGCAGGTCGTGGTGTGTTGTTATGGCTCCATTGCATGTTTTTTTTTTCCATCTTCCTTAACATCCCTAGCATTACATAGACAAAGTTCTTCCTAGTGTGTGGGTTGTACTTAAGACAATTTTTGTATATCGCTTAGGATGTGGTTTCCAGGGATTCTTTTAATGTGTTGTTTTGTTCCATTTTTTATCATTCCAAGTGCACCTATTATCACTGATACCATTCTTGTTTTCAATTTCCACATTTTTTTATTTCAATTTCCAGGTCTTTTTATTTTGACAGTTTTTCAAATTCCTTGGTTGCTATGTTACAATTCGCTTGACAAGCCATATCAATTAATAAGCAACTATTTTTTTCTTTTGGGCTTTTAACAATAATGTCCGGTCTATTTGTTTTAATCTGTGTTGATGGTGCAATCCCACAGAATGGTGACATCTTCTATTTCTGTAACTGGTGCTGGGTGATGTTTATACCAGTGTTTGTTTACAGATTTCCATAGTGTTTGCACATTGTCCAGTTTAAATTTTGCCGCACTCTATCGTGACGATTTTTATATTCATTTGGGGCAAGTACAGAACATCGTGAGATTAGATGGTCTATTGTTTCTTGGTATTTATCACAGAACCTGCATTTTGGGTTCACATTATTATGTAAAATATTTGCCTGAAAGTTCCTATGAAAATATTTTGGTCATGCGCTGCAAGAATAAAGCCTTCAGTCTCAGACTTTAATCCAGATGCACGTAACCATCGATGAGTATTATCTTTCTCAACATTGGATTTATTATTATTATTATTATCATTATTTTTTATGAAGCTTTTTCCAGTTTTCATATCTGGTCGGGCGCCCCTACCATTCATTTCAGGGTTCTCGAGTTACCCTCGCAACTGTCTTCACACCTGTATTCCGAACCTTCTCTTGTCCTTTCTCTGACACCCCCAGTAACTGGTTCATCTTTCTCTCCCTCTCTCCCTGCTTAAACTTTCACTATTCTCTGACGTTGACCCCTGCGCACCAGTGGAAGTACCGCCTTGCTTGGGATAAAACGATTTTTTAAAAAATGTTTTAGATAAACAGATTAAAATTAAAAAAAAAAGCTTGCTAACAAAACGTGAAGCCAAAAGGAATCTTATCGAGGAACAATAATGAGGGGAAAAGAGGAAAGGAAGTTATATTATTAAATAAAAAAATTATTATGACTTAATTTTGTTGTACATTTCTTCTGGGTGTTAATGTGGGGGTTTCAGAAATCCATAAAGGGATCTGTGATCTAAAATGTTTAGGGGCTTCAGCTTTATCGATATGACGCTGTTTTATTTTTATTTTTTATTTTTTATTTTTTAGCAATTCAATTTAAATAGCAGGAAATCGAAATAAAATAACATTCAAAATGACATTAAAAATGTTGTTAAGACAAGTGGGTACTTGATCTTGTAAACACAACATTTCGATCGATACATTCTTTAGCCTTCGTCGTATGTACATTACGTGCCTGAAACAAGAAAACTTTAAGATGCGTTAGATAGGCTAAATCAAGTAAAGTTAGATTGAGAAAGTCACTTACATTAAGACGGATCAAATGTCAAAATCAGTAGCAACCGTGAAATTAAATCAAACAGCGTTTCTTATATGTCTTTTCTGTCTTTCCTTGCGATCAAAACGGAATTGTTTATTATTTATGAGGTATTGGCAGAACGTATTGGTTATGGTAACAAAAGAATTAATAGAGAGATAAGCAAAATTATAAGACACTGATTCTTCTCAAAGCTATAAATATTTTCAATTATATCTAACACTATAAGACAAGGCCCAAAATCCACTTAAGGTCAAAAAATAACTGAATGAGTAGCAATGACGCATAGGGATAAAGAAGAATGAGGGTCTGTAGGATAGATAACGATTACATCTAGATTGAAGAAGTGGAGGTTGTAGAGGTCTGAGAAACATCCTCTCAGAAGTCGGTTCCACAAAGTGTGTTCTGAAAAAAGAACTGTCCGAGTAGAACTTACCAAAGGGAAACGAAAGGAATCAGGATTGTTTGAAGCAGGGTATAAGCGACGGACATTCTTAGCTATAAATATCTAAACTGTTGGAACTTTAAGAATAGAGAACGTCTGAAAATTTGCGATAGAAGTAGCGATAGAGCAGCAAAAGGCCTACCATTAATGACCTGAACTGGTGGAACTAAAGAATGGAGACAGTCAACATTTTTCATAGAAATAACGATATGGTAGCAAGAGGCTTAGCTGTAAAATTCTGAGCTGGTGGAACTAAATAATGGAGACCATCTGAAAATCTTCTATAGAAATAACGATATGGTAGCAAGAGGGTTTGCCGTAATGTTCTGAAATCGTGGAACTAAATAGTGGAGACCCACTGAAAAGCTTCTATGGAAATAACGATATGGTAACAAGAGGCTTGTCTGTAAATGTCGGAACTTGTGGAACTATATATCTTGGAGACCGTCTGAAAATCTTCTATGGAAATAAGGATATGGTAGCAAGATGTTTAGCTGAAAAATTCTGAGCTGGTGGAACTAAATAATGTAGACTGTCTGAGAATCTTCTATGGAAATAACGATATGGTAGCAAGAGGCTTAGCTGTAAATTTCTGAAATTGTGGAACTGAATAATGGAGACCGTCTGAAAATCTTCTATGGAAATAACGATATGGTAGTAAGAGTCGTACGTGTAAAGGTTTGCACGGGTAGAAGTAAAGAACTTGAGCTCAAATGAAGCTGTCATGATTGAAGAATTCTGGAAAGTACCCACACAGGAGTCTTTTTCTTGGGAAAATCTTAGTAACAATTTATTATTATATTTGGGACGCGGATTTAGGTCATGGAAGCACAGCTATTAAGCGAAGTTATTTTAATCTCTTCATTATATCTTGCGCGACAGTCTTCCTTCTAAAATATGCTTTGCTGATTTTGTTACTGACTACTGTACTAGTGTTAGTATAAACGGTAGCATGGCAAAAGTGTTTCGCCCTAATTTGCAGTCTGTTTTATTATCTTGGCATAGATAATACTTCTGTAACGAAAAGTACAAAGACAAAGCAGCTTAATCCCTATTCTCGAAACTTTTATGAATCAATCCAGTGCTATGTTTGTTTTTTAATTGAATGAAAATTTACTACTACTACTACTATTATTATTATTATTATTATTATTATTATTATTATTATTTTTGCATGGTTTTGTACAATCTTGTTATTGGTGGTTTCTATCTCAGCTGTCTGTGTCGATACACAGTTTTTTATTATTATTATTATTATTATTATTATTATTATTATTATTTTACGAGTGTACCACTGCCTGCCGTCAAAAATGACAAAATATTTGAGAGCATTATATATATATATATATATATATATATATATATTACGAGTGTATCTATGTCTGCCGTCTGTATTATTTTACGAGTGTATGTCTGCCTGCCGTAAAAAATGAGCACAAAAAATATATATATATACACTACCGTTCATAATTAATAGGCCACCCCAGTGTTTTAAAAAAATGATGTATTTCATACTATTTTTAGTATTTATTGCCAAGTGAATACTTGGAAATGAAAATAGAATGGAGTTTTTTTTTAATATCGCGCAGTAACATGTGCATGACATGAATTTATAAATATTTAATAATTATCTATATTGCAGTTTCATCAATGAAAGAATGAAGAAAATTTAAGGAAATTCGGACGAGTTCATCTTTACTTCCTTACCTTATCAAATTTTGCAAAGTAATAATAACAAAAAAACATTCTATTTTCATTTAGCAATAAATACTAAAATTAATATGAAATACATCATTTCTTTTAATAAAAATGGGATGGCCTAATAATTATGGCCGGTAGTGTACACCCAAAAATAAATAGAAAACGGTCTGTGTTCTAATAGGGAGAATATATGTATATTTATTCCTCACTACTCGACGACATAATTATTGCAAAAAAAATTAAAATAAAATAAAATAAAATAAAATCAGGCACTGGTGAAGAGTAAAATTATTTGGCTAGTAGTAATGAGAGTGAACCAAGCCGACGCTGCCTCGCTATTGTCTCTCTCTCCATGAGCCTGACAGGAGGGACATATATATATATATATATATATATATATATATATACAGAAAATCTAAGCAAGAGCCAACAACCTACCACGTTTTCTTTGTTTTCTCTACCTTCGTATTGAGCACTTTAGTATTAGGGTTTTCGTCTTGGTTTTTTTTTTCTTTCTTACGAGGGCTTGACTTTTTGTTCATGTACTTCGTTTGTTTCTTTTTTTTACTTCCCCTTTTTTCCCTCCGAGTTCATTCTCGGTGGGTTGTACAAGACGATTTAAATTATAGCTTAATTAGTACTAGTTTCGGCAGAGTTAGTTCTGTTACTATTGGTATTGTTTTTGCTATAGTTAATATTATTATTATTATTATTATTATTATTATTATTATTATATATATATGCAACGATCTTTATTATAATGGAGAGGATTATTCAATGAAACGTTTGAATGAAAATATACTTCCTATATATATATAGGAAGTATGTTTTCATTCATATTGCATTTGCACGTGTGTGCAGATATATGCTTGCATCTGTGCGTACATCTAATTTTCTCAGCGTAGGTTACATCTGGCACGAGGCCGATAATAAGGGTCGGCCAATAGGATCGAACTCACCACTTAGTTGTCATTTTTCTATCGAAACACGCTTACAATCCATTACACTAGGTCGAGATTTTTTTTAATAGTTTCACCTTAAGCATGGCGGTAGAACCACTGGTGCACAGGGGGCTACATAAGAGAAGAGTGAAAGTTTAAGCAGGGCAAGAGGGAAGAGAAAGACGAAACAGTTACAGGGGGTGTCAGTGAAAGGGCAAAAGAAGGATGGGAATACCAGTGTGAGGACAGTTGCGAGGGTAACGTGAAAAAGGAAAAGAACAAGATACAAGGGATGATGGGGAAAGGATGAAAGAAAGACTGTAGTCAAATGGACAAGAGATGGGAACTGACATTTTTTTATCATTTCACCCCAAGCAAGGCATTCCACTGCCACTATTGCACAGGTGTTTACACAGGGGAAAGTGATGAGAAAGAGTGGTTAGTTATAGGAAATGTTGGAAGGAGGGGCATAGACGGATGAGGATACCGAGGATGGGGTTTGGGTAGATGGATAGAGTGTTTGAGAGAATAGTTGAAAATTAGTGTGATAAGAGGTGTCTATTGACCTTACATTTAAATTCCTGGAGATTGTAGCTGTCGAGGAAGCAAGTATATGGAAAGGAATTCCAAGGTGGGAAGTGCGGGAAAAGAAGCTGTTAGAGTAGAAATTGCGGTTATATTTTATCTGTTTTATTGTAAAAGGGTGGGACCAAATTGTTAATCTAGTATCTCTTGCAAATTCATACCTTGGGGCACCAGTGATCTAATTTAATCGGAGCAGAAGCCGTGAAAGTATTTAGAGTAGAAGCACAGGGAAGCCACATCACGCCGGTGAGAGAATGACTGCAGCTGGGCTGCCAAGTCGGTATCGATCACATCACATTTGTATTTTGTCATGAACCCCGAGGAGAATAGCAGAAGCACCCGACCAGATGTGGCAGCAGTATTCAATCCACGGGCGGATGGTAGATTTATATATGTGCAGAATAGATTCAGACGGGAAAAACTTCCGGGCTCTGCACAGAGAACCGACATTCATAGCAGCGGATTTAGCAATAGATTCGATATAGTCATTCCACTTGAGGTCCGCTGAGAGTGTGAGGCCAAAGAGGCGTATTGTTTTACTTTCTGGGAGGCAAGCCTGTTCAATGCTAATGGGAGGTAGGAGCTATTGTTTATGATGGTTAATTGATAGCAGCTGCGTTTTAGAAGCATTAAAATTTACGAGCCATTTCTTACCCCAGTCCACAATGGATTGGAGGTCCTTCTCAAGCTCGGCAGCCAGGTTCGCTTTGTCGCTCACGCCAGATTTTTGATCGAGGCGAGAGTAAACTGTGGTGTCATCAGCGTACATACCTACCTGGGATCTTATAGCATCGGGGAGATCGTTAATGTAGATCAGAAAGAGCGTAGGACCTAGGATAGAGCCTTGAGAGACACCCGCGTTCGTATGGTAATTTTGGGAGGCATGTCTGTTTAATACTAGCTTCAATGTGCGATTAGAGAGAAATGACTGGATTAGGTCAAACAAATGTCCAGTTATACCAGAGCTCTGCAGTTTGCGTAGAAGGCCAGCATGCCAGATTCTGTCGAACGCTTTGGATATATCCAAGGCAACGGTTCGAGCTTCGCTATTTTTGTCGAGAGCCTGGTATATATACTCGATGATGGTCGTTAGCATATGAGCAGTAGAGCTTGTGAAGCGGAAACCATACTGTTTGTCCGAGAGGAGCCTGTGGGCTGTGAGATGCTGAATGATTTTCTAAGTGTAGATTTGATGTGGCTCAAAGACGAAAGTATGGAGCACCCAGTGAGGATTAAACTCACTATTCACTCGTAATAAATCTAGTAAGACACTCTTGATAAACATTACACCATATTGAAGTACCCAACTGTGTGTACATGTGATTACGGGTGCTTACGGGTGCTGGCGTATCTGTGTCTGTGTGTGTGCATGCGAGCGCCCGCCCGCGTTATCTATGTTGAACACTTGCCAGTCAATCACAGACATTTCTTTTCTTCTCTCATGAGCCAAGACTGACCTTCGCCGACGTTCGAGACCCGACCAGGAATTCGTATCGTGAGAAATGACAATACGGAGAAATAATCACCCGTCTACTTTATACAGACAACACGTCACATGCGCACATATCAAGCGCACGATAAGGCGGACGCACACGTTCAAGCGGGCGTAGCGACACATTGAAAAATAGACACGCGCACAGACACACACGTAAAAAAAAAAAGTAGAGAGAAGCAATAAAACAAAATGTCAGCAGTATTTATGTTAATGTCTGAAAAAAATTAAAGACATAGCGGCGATGAATCAGTTGCAGCGGGCAATTGGGTTGCATATGTGTCACCCGTTGGACTTAAGCCAATATTGATTTCGCCCAACAAACAAATATATATATATATATATATATATATATATATATATATATATATACTAATAAAATAAGGCATTGGTAAAGAGCAAACACGAGGCAAGAGCTTTTATACCTGGTAGTAAACTTAATTGGCTAGTAGTAAAGAGAGTGAACTGTGCCGACGATGTCTCACTATTCTCTCTCTCTCTCTCTCTCTCTCTCTCTCTCTCTCTCTCTCTCTCCAAGAGCTTGACAGGAGGGATATGAACTCCATATGTAAAGCCACAAATTTATTCGCCTGAAGAGAGTCAGTCCTAGATTCGAAACACGGGTAACAATATTGACACTTAAAATATCATATTATGTATAATATCTTTCTACAACAACTAGCAGTATAGCCCGGGGTCGCTCGGCTGTAATGAAATCTTTAAAACTAATCCACCGTCCTGGAGCGCAGACACTTTGGACGTTGGCTCGAAAGACTAAAAAGCAATAGTTGTTTCTAGTTAAAACGAAACTGAAGACTGAAAGAAAAATGAATGGCTGTAAGTCAAATTGTCATTTCCTGGTATAGATATCAAATCAGTATTTTCGTCGTAAACTGAATTTTGAAGGCTAAATAAGACCTCTGAGTAAATGGTATCATGGCTGAGACTAAGAACTACAATTATACCTACTTAGAACCAAACGCGAAGCAAAAACTAAAATAAAAGGGCTGCAAAAATACAGACATACAGACAGATAAACAGACACACGCACACAAACATCTTGCCTTTTATATATATATATATATGTATATATATATCAATTTTCTGCACTTTGTAAGAACTGCAACCTTGAAACTTCTGAATATCGTTTCTTATGTCTTTGTCTATGAGTGCATCAAATTTGATTAAAATCAGACCACTCCTTCTATAACCCGATTTTTTCGATTATCAATTTCCGATATTTATCAGGGGTACCTCGACACAAAATTTAGCTAAGAACACTCGCAGACGCTTATAGTATAACTGTGTAAATTTTCAAGAAAATCGGTTCAGCCGTTTCAGAGTCTATAGGTAACGAATAAGCACACACACAGACACACACACACACAGAGACAAAGTTCCATTTATAAATAAGTTTAGAAAAATACACACTTTAAACTAAACGTTCACGGCCTCTCACACTTTTTATTCTATACCAATTTCTATCGGTGGAACAACCCTATTTCCTTTTCTAATATATATATATATATATATATAGTTTTAAATTGAATTTTAATGATGATTAGTGCCAAAATTACTGTTTGTTTTTTTTCTTCAGTAGTTTACAGGTAGAAAGATATTTTTGGCGAGCAGGTTTCTTCTATTTTTATTTGTTAACTGAGCTATGTTGTTTCGGTCATTACAATAAAAAAACAATTAACCACTTACTTGCGGATGACTGTATATATATATATATATATATATATATATATATATATATATATACAGTCATCCGCAGACAGATCTGTTTCGTTGTTTCACAGCTCATCAGTACGGTTAGACATCCGATTGCTTTTTAACGCAGGATTGAAACCCGACCGAATTGGCGTCAGTCGGCGATTCTACCTCTGAGCTATGAAAAAAATGTTTTTAAAATAAGAAAGAGCTTAGTACATGAACGTCAGTCAAAAGTGTTCGCACCGAGATCAGCACGAAGCCCAAAGAAAAAACCCCGATCCGAGTAATCATCTGACAGAAAGCGCTCAATACAGAGGTAGAGTGATAACACCTAATGAGCCAGACGAACCTACCTAGGTTTAACCTAAACGGATCGTCAGGGAATGCTGGCTGAATAGAAGACGAAAAAAACAACATATAGGAAGAAAATTAAAACAACCTACGTGACTATGAAAGGAAATAGCAAACACAAAGTTAACAACTTTAATACAAAAAAATAATTTTTATATAGAGGGGTGAAAGGCAAAGGCAAAAACAAAAGAATACTACCCCACGATAAAGGAACCTAATCCAACAGCCAGGACTTCCTATGCCTACATTTATTCAATATTTCCGTCTTGGAATTCAATATGTTATTCGGTTGTTTATACAAAGCTATAGGTAGTTTTTCCTCTGCGAAATTACTGGCCAGCTTTATATTTAGCGCATCTCTTCAGTATCTCCCATTTCAAGATAGGGTCTCTATTAAGTTCTTGTTTAATGGTCCATACGTAAGTGGATAAAGTAGTGCTATGCTTAGACTTTTCGTTATTGAAGCTACTAGTATGATTATAATATCTTTTTTTAAATTTATCCTGTGTAGCTCCTATGTATATTTTGGGGTCAGTGTCCTTATAAACTACGCATTCCTGCTGACATCTACCCTGTAAAGGAACACCTATTCTTAATCTTACAATTACAACCCCGTGTGTCAATGCGTATATTATCGCTAACTTTTTTCTTATTACATCCAATAATTATTTTCTCCAAATTTGGCAAGGTTATATTGCAGAAGGTATGCAAATCATTAAGGATTTTTACTAATATAAACCAGTGGCAATCTACCACTGATTGCGTTGAATGGTTTGAGAATTTTGACAAAAATGAGAATTGCTCATTTATAAAATATGATATAAAGGAATTTATTTTGTAAGAAGTATTTTTTCTTGTTAAAGCAATTGTTGAGTAAATCAAATAAAATTATTTTAATTAAATTATGTTCTCTCAATATGCCTCATAAAAGATAAAATAATTCTTGTCCTAATAGTTTTGCACAGTACTGTATATATAAGTATATATATATAAATTTATATATATATAAATTTATATATATATATAAATTTATATATATATATATAAGTTTGTGTGTATATGTTTGTATGTATGTGTGTGTTGTGCGTGTATGTATAAGGTGAATTTAGCCGGCAATAATTCCCATAAACAAGTTTTATTCAATAACACCTACAAAGTCTATAAATTAAACTTTTTATGTTGCTTTTTGATTGAAGTCTTTTATGTTGAGATTAAAATTATTAATAGACTGTCCAAAGTTTGTTTCTTTATTTGCTGTTTTTTGTTTCGTTTTTTTTTATTTTTTATTTTTTGCATTCGAGTACTTTCAACTTTTGCATTCATTGCCAAGAATTTTCTGTGAGATTTTTTAAGGAAGATGTATCTGACTAAATTACGGCATATTTCGAGAATGAGGATTTAAGTTCGTTAAAGGTCTTACAGCCATCACGTTAAAACACCAGTTCTCGTACGATCATTGAAGTTAAGCAATGTCGAGCCTGGTTAGTACCTAGATGGGTAACCGCATGTGAATACTAGGTTCTGTAAGATTGTATGTTCGTTGAGAGCTGTATATTTCTGGCTCGAAATTCTTAATCGGAGAGCTAAGTTCCAATTCCCGTTGGGTTCGCTAGAACAATTTATGCGCAAAATGTGCTCGTTTCGAGCCGAGTTCGAATTCCAGTTGAATTCCCTGCATTCACTTACGCGCAAATACCTTTAGGGAAAGGTATTAATCCGTCTCTTCTCTCCAGTTATGGGTTAAATAACAGAACAGATTGGGTACTATAGCCTTGGCTGGCAAGCAGTCTACTGCAGAAAGTAATGGAAACATACTGTGGGATAATCTTCTGCCCAGTTAGTCATGTTTCATTCGAGACATGATCGCCAAAACCGTGTATCACGTATGGCATTTAACTGACTAACCCTTGGGAAAGCTATGAGTACTTAT
Source organism: Ascarosepion bandense (assembly GCA_037127315.1). Classification (NCBI taxonomy): domain Eukaryota; kingdom Metazoa; phylum Mollusca; class Cephalopoda; order Sepiida; family Sepiidae; genus Ascarosepion; species Ascarosepion bandense. Next base: position 1,168,007 of record JBBBDQ010000343.1, read on the forward strand.
ATTCACCCTCAAGCAATGGGTTAATTATAAAATCGCATCACTGAAACTATTATAATCTAAAAAAAAATTAAATTACGTACAAGCTATTTAAATTTCTACATTAAATAACTCATAGAGGTGTTGATATGCCACTAAACAAAAACAACCAACCAACGAAGCCAGATAAAGATGTCGTCATTTGCAGTAGTTAAATGTAAAAATATGTATTGAGCCTTTATACGGGTTTTGGAGATTTTGTTGAAAATTGAAAATGATATTGTCGATGTTATTTAATAATTAATATTAATATTAATAATTTAATAATTAATATTTAATAAAATATTAATATTAATAATTTAATAATTAATATTTAATAAAAATGTTTTGATATGTATAGGAATATAAGTTTCTTCGCTTTTTCTTGTTTAGGATTAGGTTTTCACTTTCTTCTAAAGTCGACTTCAGCACTAAAATTCTAACGTCTCCTCTTAAACTATTTATTTATTCCTCTTCTTTATATGTAGATAGGTTAACTTGTAGTCCGTTTTTTTTTTTTGTTTTGTTATGTTTTTTGTTTTTTTTGTTTTTTTGACGGGAGTAACGGTTTAAACCTTTTTCCCTGCTTAGGATTGAGTTTTCGGTTCTTTATAAAGAATTTTCATTATCTTTCACTCCCAGTAGTTTCTTGTAACTTAGTTATCATCGTTTTTCATAGCACTATTGCTTTTCTTAGGGAGAATTGATTAATATATATATATATATATATATATATATATATATATATATATAAGCTTATTTATAAATGGAATTTCTCTATGTGTGTGTGTGTCTGTGTGTGTGTCTATTCGTTACCTATAGACTCCGAAACGGCTGAACCGATTTTCTTGAGAATTTACACAGTTGTGCTATAAGTGTCTGCGAGTGTTCTTAGCTAGGTGTTGTGTCGAGGTACCCCCGATAAATATCGAAAATCGATAATCGAAAAAACCGGGTTATAGAAGGAGTGGTCCGATTTTAATCAAATTTCATACTCATAGACAAAAACATAAGAAACGATATTCAGAAATTTCAAGGTTACAATTCTTATAATAGTGCAGAAAATCGATAATATCTTGCCTTTTGTATAAAAAGGCAAGATGTTTGTGTGTGTGTCCGTTTATCTGCCTGTATGTCTGTATTTTTTCAGCCCTTTTAGTTTAGTTTTTGCTTCGAATTTGGCTCTAAGTAGGTATACTTGTAGTTTAGTCTCAGCCATGATACCATTTACTCAAAGGACTTATTTAGCCTTCAAAATTCAGTTTACGACGAAAAAAAAAACTTATTTGATATCGATAGCAGGAAATCAAAATTTGACTTACATCCATTCATTTTTCTTTCAGTCTACGGTTTCGCTTTAACTGGAAACAACTATTGCTTTTTAGTCTTTCGTGCCAACGTCCAAAGAGTCTGAGCTCCAGAACCATGGATTAGTTTTAAAGCTTTCATTACACCCGAGCTACACCGGGCTATACTGCTAGTATATATATATATATATATATATATATATATATATATATATATATACACTACCGGTCATAATTATTAGGCAATCCCAGTTTTTTAAAAGAAATTACGTATTTCATACTATTTTTAAAATTTATTGCCAAGTGGATAATTCTAAATAAAAATAAAATGGTTCTTTTGTTATTATTGCAAAATTTTACAAGGCAAAGAAGCAAAGATGAACTCGTCCGAATCACCCTAAATTTTCTTCATTCTTTCATTGATGAAACTGCAACATAGGTAATTAGTAAATATTCATAAATTCATTTGATACATATTTTATTGTGCAGTATTAACAAAAGAACCATTCTATTTTCATTTACAATTATTCATTTGGCAGACAGATCTGTTTCGCTGTATCACAGCTCATCAGTACGGTTAGACATACGATTGTTTCTAGCCAGGATTGAAACCCAACCGTACTGACATCATTCGGCGATTTTACCTCTGAGCTATGGGCGCTCGGTAGAGGAAGGCGGACTTTAGCGTGTTATAAACAATGTAAATACACGCTAGTAGTAATATTCTAAGCCTGGATAAAAACTAGACATAGGTTGGAAGGATAGATTCTGGAGAGAAAAGATGGCTCGGTTTGGTTTGGCTTGTTTTACGGTATATCAACACATCAGTGGGTTATTTAATGCCGACAAGATTTTTACAATAGATTTGTACGAATAGAACATATATTATTCGTAAGAAACAAGTTTGCAGATCAGCCCCCCTTGACGTGCCCTTGCAAAGTGATTCTTGCTGAGAGTCAGATGTACCACCGGTATGTATTTTCCTTTCTGTTATGGTGCCCTCCTAACAGGAATGAACTCTTCCTCTTCTTATAAGTAATTACCTGTGTGACTTCCAAAGTGCAGTTAACAAGAGGAGTTAACGAAAGGCACTTAACAAAAGCAGTTAACGACAGCTACTCGTCAGGCAATATGCAGGGTAATAATACCTTCGGATTTTTTCTTTTTATATTACTTATTGTTAACACTTCTTTTAAATATCTTCTTTCTTTTTATACTAATACACTGTTTTGAACCTACCTCTTGTGTTCGTGTCTTGGTTCCGGCACAAAAAATCACAACACTTTGTGGCGAAGTTTCGCCACAACTCCACAACAAATTGGTGATGAAGATTCACAACACTTTCCAAAAATAATAATATTTATTTTTTCTTAAATAACGTATTGCTGGTAGTATTTTTCTTCAAATATGTATTCCTGAAATTTCTACTATAAAATTATTTTTTATATTTTCATAGTGTTTGACCCCCACCGTTTGGGGCGAAACTATTTCCATAGCTTGGAGTCTAACAGGTGTTACGACCCCGAGTCAGTGTGGGCCTGGGAACAACAGCAATTAAGATGTGGTTTTGTGCTCCTCATAACTTCCCAAGCAGAAGTCTTGCTGGCGGATGCAGTTTATTGTCATACCCAGGACTTGAGAAAACAAATTCTAGTACAGTAGTTCTTATTTTTTTTTTTTTTTTTAAATCATATCACCCCAAGCAAGGCGATAACGCCACTGATGCGCAGGGGGCTACGTAAGGGTAAAAAGAATGGGAAAGAGAAAGCCGGAAACCACATCCTAAACAGGGAAGAAGGGATGAGCCTCTTCACCTGTTCAATAGACGGGGGTGGAGTGTGAACCGGGCGATAGTTTAGACTATCTACTCCAATTGATAAAAATAAAGAAAAGAGTGAAAAGATTGGAAAAGAGAAAACCGGAAACCGCATCCAAAACAGAGAACAAGGGATGAGCCTCTTCACCTGTTCAATAGATGTGGGTGGAGCGTGAACCGAGCGATAGTTTAGTCTATCTACTCCAATTGATAAAAATAAAGAAAGAGTGAAAAGATTGGAAAAGAGAAAACCGGAAACCGCATCCTAAACAGGGAACAAGGGATGACCCTCTTCACCTGTTCAATAGATGTGGGTGAAGTGTCAACCGGGCAATAGTTTAGTCTACCTACTCCAATTGAAACAAAAATATGAATAGATAGATCTATGAATAGATTGGCACATATCTGTCTTTTCATATCTAAGGCCATTCATATCTATTAATCTATAATCGCATCTAATTATCTTTAGAATCAGATCGATTGAGCTGTGTCTCTAGACACGCCGAATGCCAGAAATTTTACATTACATTAGTCCAATGAACTTCCTTGAGAGGACATAACAGGCTACGAAGAAAGTTTTCCACATTCATTTGCCTAAAATTGTTCGGATGTATTAAAATTTAGATATAATATTCGCTCTTATCTATCTATCTATCTATCTATCTATCTATCTATCTATCTATCTATCTATCTATCTATCTATCTATCAGATATTTTGAAATCTATCTATCTATCTATCTATCTATCTATCTATCAGATATTTTGAAATCTAAATCTATCTATCTATCTATCTATCTATCTATCTATCTATCTATCTATCTATCAGATATTTTGAGATCTATCTATCAGATATTTTGAGATCTATCTATCTATCTATCTATCTATCTATCTCAGACTGTTCATTATCTATCTATCTATCTATCTATCTATCTATCAGATATTTTTAGATCTATCTATCTATCACTTATTTTGAGATCTATCTATCTATCTATCTATCTACCTATCTATCTATCTGATATTTTGAGATCTATCTATCTATCTATCAGATATTTTGAGATCTATCTATCTATCTATCTATCTATCTATCTATCTATCTATCTATCTATCTATCTATCAGATATGTTGAGATCTATCTATCTATCTATCAGATATTTTGAGATCTATCTATCTATCTATCTATCTATCTATCTATCTATCAGATATTTTGAGATCTATCTATCTATCTATCTATCTATCTCAGTCTGTTCATTATCTATCTATCTATCTATCTATCAGATATTTTGAGATCTATCTATCTATCTATCTATCTATCAGATATTTTGAGATCTATCTATCTATCTATCTATCTATCTATCTATCTATCTATCTATCTATCTATCTATCTCAGTCTGTTCATTATCTATCTATCTATCTATCAGATATTTTGAGATCTATCTATCAGATATTTTGAGATCTATCTATCTATCTATCTATCTATCTATCTATCTATCTATCTATCTATCAGATATTTTGAGATCTATCTATCTATCAGATATTTTGAGATCTATCTATCTATCTATCTATCTATCTATCTATCTATCTATCTATCTATCTATACGGTTAGATAATGTTGAAGACCGGTTCCTATAGATCAACGAAGTTAAGCAATGGCGAGCGAGGTCCGCACCTAGATGGGTTACCGCTTGGGAATGCCATGTGCTGCAAGCTTAGATATACGAGAGGTGATATGGATAAAGGCTCGGAATTATTAACTGGAGAGCCATGTTCCAATTTCCGTTGCTCATACGTTCAAATACCCTTAAAATATTAATCAAAATCATCTTCCAAAAGTTAACTTTTAATTAGTAAGAATTGTATCACTACACCATTAATATCTTGCCCCAACAAGTTCTTACAATCTGAAAATATTCTCTAATTTTAAACAAACTTCAAAAATTTGATAAGCGTAGAAAACTAATCTATCTATCTATCTATCTATCTATATATATATATATATATATATATATGTCTGTTATCTATCTATCTTTGTCTGTTATTCTCTTTCTCTCTCTCTCTCTCTCTCTCTCTCTCTCTCTCTCTCTATCTATCTATCTCTGTCTGTTATCTATCTATCTATCTATCTATCTATCTATCTATCTATCTCTGTTATCTCTCTCTCTCTATCTATCTATCTATCTATCTATTATGATTTAATTAACAAAGTATAGCTTCTAGCTACTCTATTACCCCTCATCAAATTAAGCTCCGACCAAAATAGTAAACAATGCATGGCATGATGACACAAAACTCCAAACTTCTGACTTCTTCCATGTACGTAAAATAAGAACGGACTACTCACTACTCAGTTGGAATACGTTCTAGCGAGACAAGCTTGCTAATCATTACACCACGCCAAGGTGCCCAAGTAAAAACAGAGACGATCAGGCAAAGGAACTAGAAAGTCGATTTTATAAGCGCCGCTTAGATGTGGTACAAGTCCGAAAGCACGGGGCACCCAGTTTTAATTGGTTCTAGAGAGATAAGCCTGCTAATCCTTACACCAGTTCGAGGTAGATAGATAGATAGAAAATGAACAGACAGATAGATAGATAGATAGATAGATAGATAGATAGATAGATAGATAGATAGGAACAGACTGAGATAGATAGATAGATAGATAGATAGATAGATAGATAGATAATGAACAGACTGAGATAGATAGATAGATAGATAGATAGATAGATAGATAGATAGATAATGAACAGACTGAGATAGATAGATAGATAGATAGATAGATAGATAGATAGATAGATAGAAAATGAACAGACTGAGATAGATAGATAGATAGATAGATAGATAGATAGATAGATAGATAGATAGAAAATGAACAGACTGAGATAGATAGATAGATAGATAGATAGATAGATAGATAGAAAATGAACAGACTGAGATAGATAGATAGATAGATAGATAGATAGATAGATAGAAAATGAACAGACTGAGATAGATAGATAGATAGATAGATAGATAGATAGATAATGAACAGACTGAGATAGATAGATAGATAGATAATGAACAGACTGAGATAGATAGATAGATAGATAGATAGATAGATAGATAGATAGATCAATGAAAATCGAGGCACACAAAATTGACTCTACCAAAAGTTTTATCTTTTTACCTTGCATTATCTCAATCTCTGATGAGGTTTTAATATAAGTAAAACCTGTTAGTTTGATAAACCTTTCCTACTTGTTCATAGATAGATAGATAGATATGATCCCGGTGTGAGAGATAACACACCAGACGCAATTTCATAGATGAAAGATAGGACGAGAAAGACACTGATCGGCAGATTAAGATAGATAGATAGATAGATAGATAGATAGAAAAATGGCAGAGACCTCATATCAACTTATTCTCTATCGATTAGCATCAAATATATAATTCAGCTTAGGCGCTCAATCGAAGCTTCTAAAAAATTACTTCTTTTAAAAAGTGGGTCTTTTTATTCTGTCTCTGCAAAGCGGCCTGTTTTTCATGTGGATTGTACACAAGTAATTCACGGATAACAATACAACACTATATCTTCAAGTTAGAGTGCAAAAAATAATAGATACGATATTGTAGAATTGAGAAAAAGAAAGGTCGGAAAAAACTGAAGCCTTTTATTACAAAAAGGAAATGACTTAAGAAAAAATATTCTACCTTTAATACAAACAAATTATTTGTTAGAGCTTATTTTTTCATATCTCCTTTTGATAATCTATCAATATATATACATCGAAACACACACATACACACACACACACACACACATATATATATATATATATATATATATATATATATATAATAAATTTAGATACTAGAGGAAAATCAACGATATACAAATAAAAATCGATTATATATATATATATATATATATATGCCTTTCTTAAACGTGTTATTTCGCGTTAATATTCGAAAGTTCTACAATATAATTGTATAGAACACTTTTTAATACAAATGTGTACCGGTCTAACCCTATTAGGACCATAAACTAAGTCTTAAACAATCAATGTATATATATATATATACGACGTTTAGAACGGCTCAGGATTAAACATAGCAGATATTCATTGTCTCTTATATTTAACACCATATGTTAAGAAAATCATTTGCTGCCTCGATACGCTATATATATATATAATGTAGAATACTTGGTATATAAGTCAGGTAAATTCCGATAGAGACGAACTCAAAAGAACTCAATGTTAAATTTATTTATTTAATTTAACGGAGTAATACAATTTAGAAAAAAATTTAGATATTCTACAAATGATAAAACAGTTATATTCAAAATAATCCAGAAAATAATTACACACAGACGCTCACGTGTCCATATCCAGAATAGACATTTCTAACGGTAATCTGCAAAAATAATTCCTCGTTCATTCTCTCTTTGGTGTTTTTTGAATGAGCGAGCAATGGAGATTACCGTTACAAATGTTTATGTCATATATATATATATATGTACACCAATGATATATAATTTCCTATTTACAATACTAATATTTGTAAAAAGATATCCGAATTAGATAATGCTACTTTAATTAAAACAGAAAGCAATTTACAAGAACGAATATATTTAGAAAGTTCTTAAATCGCTAGACATTCGCTGTAAATTTTACGTTGAGCTTCTTTCAAACATTTTAGAACAATTCAACCTTCATAATAGATCTTCTATTGCCGTTCTGTGGCCTCCTGGGTAATAAAAATGATAAAAACAAGAAAGAAACTAAATGAAATCAGATAGAATATATTTAAAAGAAAAACACAAAATCACAAAGCTATAGAACCCAGTCTGTCCTATTATTTGACTTATAGGTAGAAGGGGAAGAGATGTTTTATATTATTAACTAGTAATTAGGGGGGATCATTTTATTACTTCATAACAATAGAAAACCGATCCCCCACTTTATGACCAGTAGAAACCTTAATTATGATTCCAACTATTCAGTCAGTCAGTTAAGTGCCATACGTGATACATGCTTTGGGCAATCATGTCTTGAAAGAGACATGACTGACTGGGCAGAAGATTATCCTGCCATTGCTTTCTGCGGTGGACTGGTTGCCAGCCAATGCTATAGAACCCAATCTGTACTATTATTTAACCCATAACTGGAGGGAAGAGTCAGCTTAATACCTTTCCCAAGGGAATTTGTGAGTAAATGAAAGAAGGAATTCAAATGGAATTTGAACTCGGCTCCCCGATTTGTCGTTCCAAGCCGATATCCACTGCACCACAACGCACATATTTAGATACATTAACAAAATTGCAGATTTAGTCCTATGAAATCATAAAGACCGAAGCGCACAACACGAAAACTTTTACCGCATTGTGCATATATGTAGTTCTTCTTCTTCTTCTTCTTCTTCTTCTTCTTCTTCTTTGTATCTTGTCCTTTCAGGATGTAGGCGATCATGGCCTTCCGCGTCTCCCTATCCCTGGTGGCTCTTAGCAAGCTTTTTCCTGTAACATCTCGCAACCCCCGTTCTGTCATCCACCTGCTCAGGTTCTTCAAATATGTTATCCGCTGCTTTCCTCTGTCTCTTTCTCCCTCTATCTGGCCTGTTAGTATCAGGTTCTCAAAGCCCTCCTTCCTCATTGCATGTCCCAGGAACTTAAGTTGTCTCTTCCTGATGCTCAATATTAATTTTCTTTTCGTTTCCATTATTTCCAAAACCTAATCATTGCTCACAGGCTCTGTCCATGATATCCATAGCATCCATTCAAATAAAAGGATATTTTAAAATGTTTAATTAAATAAAAAGATACTTTAAAAATAAATATTTAAACAATGTTTTATAAAATCACATAATCAAAGAATAGCGAAAAGAATTATTTGAAAAGAAAAGAGTTTTTTTTTTTTTATCGTATCACCCCGAGCAAGGCGGTAACGCCACTGATGTGCAGGGGGCTATGTAATAGTGAAAAGATTAGAAGGGAGAAAGCCGGAAACCACGTCCTAAACAGGGAACAAGAGATGAGCCTCTTAACCTGTTCAATAGACGTGGGTGGAGTGTGAACGGAGCGATAGGTAGATCTATCTACTCCAATTGAGAACAAAAAAAAAGAGAAAAGAAAGTGAAAGAAGAAGATTGGGAAAAAAAGAAGAAGAAAGCCAGGAACCACATCCTAAACAGGAAACAAGGGATGAGCCTCTTCACCTGTTCAAAAGACATGGGTGAAGTCTTTTATTGTATATATTTATTTCTACTAATAGTATTCCCAAATTGACTAACCTGCGTTCCAGTTTGTATATTACGTTCAATATAACCTACTTTCTATCTCCATAACGATTTTTGTTGTTCATTATCAAACATTTTAAAAGCAAAATTTTAAAATTAAAAGATATTAAAATTCAGGAAAATGAAATCAAAGGAGTGTAATCGATAATTGTTAATAGTTATATTTGAGAAAGAAAGAAAGAAAGAAAGAAAGAAAGAAAGAAAGAAAGAAAGAAAGAAAGGGGCAAATTTATAGCGGAATCTGTATCAATCAGAGTCTAAAAATTTAAGTATTATTTTCTATTGCAGCATGTGGTCAATAAATCGTTTTTTTTGTTTTGTTTTTTGTAGGTTAGGGTTATTTATACTGTTTAAGATTTTGTAGTCTTTGTCCATTTAAATTTTCATTTGTTATTAAAAAGCAGTAATCTAACTTTATAAGATTTAATACCGATGAACATCGAGTGAACTTAAATTCAAATTTATTAAACGGTCAGTTTATCATATGCACCTGATGATGGCATTACGCATGAAAATCAGAGTGATGCCATCGTCGTAAGACAATATATATATATATATATATATATATATATATATATATATATATATATAAAATAAAACAAAAATTTCGATATTTAAATCTGCTGAATAGCCCTTTCTACGAGAAAATCCTCCCTTCTTCAGCAACGGCGAAACGAAAATTTTATTTTCTCAAATTCAAATGTATTAAAAGATTTCATACGGGTAGAAGTCCAAAAAAATCATCCATCCACAGGAAAATAAAATGGGGTGGGATTAACAATTTTTGAATTTAAGGAAGTAAAAAGGGGAAAGCAGACAGATACCTATGTCTCATATTGGAAGACATACTTCTTCCTCATACCTGAGTCAAGTGTTTAACAGTTAAAATTTAGCCATGTCAGAGGGATAGAAGTGGTAGGGAGAACGAAAGAAAAAAAGGAAAAAGGGAAGTGGGGGTTGACTGGGAGGTACGCTAAGAAAATAAATTTCCCATAGAAACAAAAGAAAACTGCTACCATCAATGTTGAAATAACATTGAAAAATTTAACAAAGAAATTTTAGTTTAAATAATGACTAAGACACATTTTATAGAACAAATTTGGACATACAAATTTAAATATAAATCTTAATATATATATATATATATATATATATATATATATATATATATATATATATATATCGCAGAGAATATCAAACCAGGAAAGACGGAGAGGATATCCAGAAGAATTTATCCAATTAATACAAATTATTCATTAGATGAAAATAGGACGCTCGACGGATATTTCTCAGGGGATTTTTAAATATTAAGAGAAAAACTATCTGTTGTGTTAATCTCTTAATAGATAGATAGATAGATAGATAGATAGATAGATAGATAGATAGATACCGGCTTTCTCTTTTCCAATCTTTTCACTTTTCTTTTTTGTTTATTTTTTTTCAATTGGAGTAGATAGACTGAACTATCGCCCGGTTCACACTCCACCCACGTCTATTGAATAGGTGTAGAGGCTCATCCCTTGTTCCATGTTTAGGACCTGGTTTCCGGCTTTCTCTTTTCCAAACTATTCACTCTTACGTAACCCCCTGATAGATAGATAGATAGATAGATAGATAGATAGATAGATAGATAGATAGATAATGAGCCGACTGAGATAGATAGATAGATAGATAGATAGATAGATAGATAGATAATGAGCCGACTGAGATAGATAGATAGATAGATAGATAGATAGATAATAAGCCGACTGAGATAGATATGATAGATAGATAGATAGATAGATAGATAGATAATGAGCCGACTGAGATAGATAGATAGATAGATAGATAGATAGATAGATAGATAGATAGATAGATAGATAGATAGATAATCTGTCTCTGTGTGCATTATAGTATGAAGTTTTACACTAAAATGAATTCTTTTCACTAACTGATAAGAATCTTTAAAGCATCTTTTACTGAAAAAGATGTAAATATTTTTTTTTACTTATCTTGTCTATTGTTTGTTATAAAAGAATATATTTTCAAAATATTTTTTTTTCTTCTCTAAAGAAAGTCGTTTTTCAATTCCAACGCGTTTCATTCGATTGTCCCATTCTTTCATTTTGATGTCTCAAAAGCATCCATATTTAAATTTGGTGAGCTGATAGAATTTTGTACGTCTACCCTTATTGTTATTGTTTTCATATATAGTTTTAGTGAATTCTCAAACTACGTTTAGTCTACTGTAAAAAATAGTTAATCTAACACAACAAAATATTTAAAATATTATAACACTAACCACTAAAATATAAGCGCATTCATAGGTATATATATATATATATATATATATATATATATACAAACATTTATTGTTAAATATAAAAGACAATGAATGTCTATTATGCTTTTTTTTTTTAATCATATCACCCCAAGCAAGGCGAAAACGCCACTGATGTGCAGGGGACTACATAAGAGTGAAAAGATTGGAAAAGAGAAAAACCGGAAACCACATCCTAAACAGAAAACAAGGGATGAGCCTCTTCACTTTTTCAATAGACGTGGGTGGAGTGTGAACCGGGCGATAGTTTAGTCTATCTACTCCAGTAATGCTTAATCATGAGCAGTTCTTAACATCGTATTTTAGCTTTAATTTCAGATGAAAATAAAGACAAAAATTGTCCAACATTTGGATATTTTTTATTAAGTTGATTCTAAGCTTTCGGCTCACCTGAGCCATCTTCAGAGAGGTTATAGGAACGTTAACACAAAGACATCCACCATTAATGATGATTTTATCTTGTGTTGACATAAAACTTTTTGGCCTAAAATTAAAGCCAAAATACGATGTTTAGAACGGCTTACAAATAAACATAATATACATCCATTGTCTGTTATATTTATCAATATATGTTTAGAAAATTACCCGCTGCCTCGATACACTAAATGTATATATATATATATATATATATATATATATATATATATATATATAGTGTATCGAGGCAGCGGGTAATTTTATATATATATATATATATATATATATATATCACGAAGATACACGAAATGGTTTTAAACAACCGAAATTTGAAATTATTTGTTTAAATATTGCTTTTGATCGATACTCGTATTTAAGTAAATCTTCTGTTTATAATCGAACAGTATATATATTTATTTCTACCGACCTGATTACTTACTATAGATTTTTGTTACTAAGACGCCCCAGATCAATTGGTGGCTTCCCCTATTTTGATAGGGGTTGCAGGTTCGAATTCTGCCGAACGACATTTTCGTAACAAAAATTTATGCTAAATAATCAGGCCGTTAGAAATAAATATATACACTGTTTGATTATAATTAGAATATTTACTTAAATACGTGTATCGATCAAAAACCTGTTTAAACACATCATTTCATATATATATATATATATATATATATATATATATATATATATATATAGATATAGATATATATAATATGAAATTATAATGCTGCTTAGTGCCAAAATTTCTAATTTTTCAGTAGTTTACTGATAAGGCGAGCAGGTATTTTGTCATAAAGTGCTCAATATCAAGACAGAGCGTTCATAGAATTAATGTGGAGGGTTTTTTTACTTAAATGAACAGTGTTGTTTCAGTCATGACGACTTTTACCTCAGTTCCCACTCTTTTATTTACACATTCTATCCTTGATAGGATCCTGAGCATGACGGTAAACTGCATCCGGCAGCAAGGTCTCTGATTGGGATGTTGTGAGGAGCATGGAACCACCTCTTAGTTGCTGTTCTCAGATGCACTCTGACCCGGAGTGGTAGCACCTGTTAGAGTCCCAGCTATGGACAAATAGTTAACCCCAAAACTAAGTCAAAGCACTATGAAAGTATAAAAATACACCTTCATAGAAAAATACACATTTTTACACGTATTACCAAAAGTACATTTTTGAAGGGAAAAATATGTTGCCATAATGCATTTTTGAAGAAAAAATTTTCAGCAATACATTTTTGAATACAAAACTATATAGAAGACATCTTCAGTTTTCTAAAATAAGATAAAAAAAAAATCAATTTTCATCAAAATCTCACTAAATCGACCTTCTCTCTATAGCTTAAAAATACCTTAAAACTTCACCATTATCGCATTAAATAACCCACAGGTGTTGATATGCCGTTAAACAAAACTGATACTAAAACTATCCTTAAATAGTTTGAGCACTTTTACCCATACATATATAATTATAACGCGCCTTATACCTATTTTGTTTTTCACACACAGACACACACACACACACACACACACAGACAGACACACACACACACACAGACACACACACACACACAGACACACACACACAAATATATATATATATATATATATATATATATATATAAGACGTTACAATTTCCCTAATCAGATTCCGTACGTCTATGGCTTAGGGATTAACGACTCTGACTGGTATCAAATCGGTCGAGTTTCGATCTCAGCCAGAAGCAAGCCACACTAGAAACAGGCTTGTATATAGATGACTAATATGTATATCCAATATATATATTCCAATTTTAAACGAGTTAATTCGCTGCCCAGGTTTCTACCATCCGTGGTATTTTTAGGCAATTTTCAATAATGCTTTTATAGTAAAATACACATTTTTACGAGAAAAGTAATACCAAAATACATTTTTTTATTAAACACATTTTTTATTAAAAATAAATAACTAAATGCATTTTTTAAAAATGTATTTAGTTATTAAAAATCGCCTGAAGATACCATTCATGGTAGAAACCTGGATAGCGAAATGACTCATTTAAAATGGAAAATATTCAAAAGTTTCTGCAATATAATTTTATCGAACACACTTTAATACAAATGTGTACTGGTCTAACCCTATTATGACCAAAAACTAAGTATTAAACCATATATATATATATAATATATATATATATATATATATATATATATATATATATGGCATTTTCTTCTCGTTCTAAACAATTTTTTGGCTAGTGATGGTTTCTCTATCCCGGTTGCTTATATCTACAAAAACTGTATCATTGACATTGGGCCCGCTTTCTCCATGAATAAAGCAAATTTCGAATGTCATAATTAGACCGAGAAGGCGGGTGCGAACTTGTTTCATCAAGTTAATAAGTTGATATCGACATTTACAGTAAGGAAATCTTATAAGTGTCTTTCGCAATTTTGAAAATTCAAGAATCCACGACATCCACCTGAATCTATAAAACGAGACAAGAGACTTTAAAACAACTGATTTTTAATCATTTTTCGACAAGCGAGACAATGAAGATTAAAAATCATTTATACAAAAAAGTAAAACAATGATAATTGTTTGCTAAATCTAGGAACGCCATCGACTTGTAAAATAATAAAATATAAAATATGGAATATTAAACTCGGCCAATTTCTGAACTAGAAAATATGCAACTTTTACGAGAATGAAACAGCAAGGAACTGATGTGAACATCATCGTTCAGTTCCGGTTACATCGATAAAACCTGAAACAATTTTATGGGATTTCATCAAAGACACAGGCTAAACAATCAGTAGATAGATAGATAGATAGATAGATAGATAGATAGATAGATAGATACTGAATAGACAAGGATAGATAGATAGATAGATAGATAGATAGATAGATAGATAGATAGATAGATAGATAGATAGATATTGAATAGACAAGGATAGATAGATAGATAGATAGATATTGAATAGACAAGGATAGATAGATAGATAGATAGATATTGAATAGACAAGGATAGATAGATAGATAGATAGATAGATATTGAATAGACATAGATAGATAGATAGATAGATAGATAGATAGATAGATAGATAGATATTGAATAGACAAGGATAGATAGATAGATAGATAGATAGATAGATAGATAGATAGATAGATATTGAATAGACAAGGATAGATAGATAGATAGATAGATATTGAATAGACAAGGATAGATAGATAGATAGATAGATATTGAATAGACAAGGATAGATAGATAGATAGATAGATAGATAGATAGATACTGAATAGACAAGGATAGATAGATAGATAGATAGATAGATAGATAGATAGATAGATAGATAGATATATAGATAGATAGATACTGAATAGACAAGGATAGATAGATAGATAGATAGATAGATAGATAGATAGATAGATAGATAGATACTGAATAGACAAGGATAGATAGATAGATAGATAGATAGATAGATAGATACTGAATAGACAAGGATAGATAGATAGATAGATAGATAGATAGATAGATACTGAATAGACAAGGATAGATAGATAGATAGATAGATAGATAGATAGATACTGAATAGACAAGGATAGATAGATAGATAGATAGATAGATAGATAGATAGATAGATAGATAGGAAAATGGCAAAGATCTCATTTTAAATTATGCTCTATCCATTAACATCAAATATATTACAGTCCACAAAAGCAGAATGTTCTTTCTTATTGACATCGCAGTGATTGCAGATTCTAATGTATCTTTGAAGATCTACAAAAAATTATCATAATACAAGGATGTTGAAGACAAAATCTTAAAGATGTGGCACATGAAGACATATAATCCAGTTGTATTCAGAGCGCTTGGATTGACTGGAAAAGGCTCCGATGGACTTATTGGCAGGATTCTTAATAGAATATCATGGATCGAGCATATGAGCAATGATGAGCTCTTAGAAATGATGGAAACAAAAAGTAAATTAATACTGAGCATCAGGAAGAGACAGCTGTAGTTCCTGGGACATGTAATAAGGAAGGAGGGCTTGGAGAACCTGAAACTAACAGACCAAATAGAGGGAAAAAGAGACAGATGAAAGCAACGGATAACATATTTGAAGGACCCAATAAGGTGGATGATGGAACGAGGATTGCATGGAGTAACAGGAGAAGGCGTGCTAAGAGCCACCAGGGATAGGGAGACGTGGAAAGTCATGATCGCCTACGTCCTGAAGGGACAGGACACGTAGAAAAAGGTAAACAACTTCATTATTTTAAAAGGAAGCTAAACGCATCTATTTTAACATACAAGCATACTTACACTTAATTTATTTTAATATAAATGGAGGAATGTGGCATCTTGGACTGAAGGCTTCATATATTCTAAGTGGATGTATGTGACTGTGTAGTAATAATAATAGTAGAAAGAGTAGGAGGAGGATATTTAAATGTGACATTGGCGCATGCGCACCATTGCTCACTATCTATGTTAATATTTGGGCACCCCGGCGTGGTGTAATGGTTAGCAAGTTTGTCTTGCTAAAACCTATTGCAACTAAGTAGTGAGTTCGATCCTCACTGGGTGCCCCATACTTTCGGCCTTGTGCCACATCTAAGCAGCGCTTAGTAAATCAACTAAGAATGTCAATATATCTGGTGGTGAATCAGTTTCCAGAACAAAAGTATTCTTAGCAACATTCGAAGTGATTTCTACTTTCTCGACTCCTAAGTATTAAGATAAATATCCTATACACACACAATATATATATATATATATATATATATATATATATATATATATATATATCAGTTCATGGATTCTGCTCCGACGAATTAGGTCACTGGTGCACTCTCCACAAGAATCTACTGGAACCACAAGACCCCCCACCTTTTACAGTTAATTCTACCAAATGCAGCCGACAATTCTTCCCTCAGCTTCTTTTCTCGCACTTCCTGCCTATAGTTTAAAAGTATCCAAATGTTGGACAATTTTTGTCTTCATTTTCACCTGAAATTAAAGCCAAAATACGATGTTTAGAACGGCTCATGATTAAACAAAATAGACATTTATTGTCTGTTATATTTAACAATATATGTTTAAAAAATTTTCTGCTGCCTCGATACACAATATATATATATATATATATATATATATATATATATATTGATTGATTGATTGATTGATTGATTGATTAATTACTTAGTTTCTGGTCATAAGATTAAACCAGTGCACATTTGTATTAAAAAGTGTTCAATACAATTATATTGTAGAACTTTTGAATATTTTCTATTTCTAAACGAGTTATTACACGACCTAGGTTTCTACCATGAGAGGCGTTTTCAGGCGATTTGCAATAACTGATTTTACCGTTTACCATTATTATTTTTAAGAACCCTAACGTAACGGTGTTTTTTTTTTCAACGCTCAAGTGGCAGGGAATTTTTGAACGCGCAATTTTTCATCCATGGTTGTATGAACCTATTGTCTGTTATATTTAACAATATATGTTTAAAAAATTATCTGCTGCCTCGATACACAATAAATATATATACATATATATATATATATATATATATATATATATATATATATATATATTGATTGATTGAATGATTAATTACTTAGTTTCTGGTCATAATAAGATTAAACCAGTGCACATTTGTATTAAAATTTGTTCAATACAATTATATTGTGGAAGTTTTGAATATTTTCTATTTCTAAACGAGTTATTACGCGACCTAGGTTTCTACCATGAGAGGCGTCTTCAGGCGATTTGCAATAACTGATTTTACCGTTTACCGTTTTAATTTTTAAGAACCCTAACGTAACGGTGGTTTTTTTTCAACGCTCAAGTGGCAGGGAATTTTTGAACGCGCAATTTTTCATCCATGGTTGTATGAACCTAAAAGGTATTTTAATTATGGTTTCGCTTAGTCATAATTTCCGTTCTTTCATTCAATAGTTCGTTTTTTGTTTGGGAATAGCATAATCTCTAACTTTTCTTCTTGGCACAATCTACATATTCTGCCATCGTCTACATATTCTATACACACACACACACACACACACACACACACATATATATATATAAGTCATCCACATACAAGCCTGTTTCGCTGTATCACAGCTCATCAATGTGGCTAGACACATCCACTTGCTTCTGGCCGGGATTCGAAACTCAACCGATTTGGTGTCGGTCGGAGTCGCTACTCCCTAAGCCATAGGCACATGGAATCAGAGAAGGGAAATTTTAACGTCTTGTATATAAGCAGTGTATACACCCGCCAGTCACCGAAAGAACTCAATTCATTTCTGAAGAGTCACGCATATAGCATAAGTGGAGACTGTTTTTAAAATGTTCTTCTCCAGAGAGCTCAATCGTAATGAGAGCATAATATATTAGTCATCCACATACAAGCCTATTTCGCTGTATCACAGCTCATCAGTGTGGCTAGACACATCCACCTGCTTCTGGCCGGGATCGAAACTCGACCGATTTAGTATCAGTCGGAGTCGCTACTCCAAGTAGTGAATCTTTATAATAAAACAGTGTTCGATGTATAATAACCAGAGCTAAAAGATATATAAATAACAAGAAACATTTTCTTCTCACTGTTTTGTACAACTGTGTTACATGCACGAGACAATCGTCAGGCGTCGATTAACAACTAATCTGCACGCTGTAACCATCCGTCACTATGACTTGTCACTTTCGTGCTTGCACAAACATCGACGATTCTCGATCTGTTTCCTCTCCTCATTTTCAACCACAAGTCGTGGGCCAACTCTTGTATTGCATGGATCGTCTCTCCAAGCCAAGCATCGCATCCTCGACAAATCGACCCTATAAAGTTTTTTAACCGGTTAAGGACGTGAATATTATGGTAGAATGTCAACTCATTTCCCAATAAGACCACTGACATGCTTTTATTGAAGTGGAAATATAAAAGAAATATAAAAGAAAGAATAATAAAAGCCTAAACTAGAAGCGGGAATTTTCACAAAAAGCCTGTAGTAATTATCACAAATATTGTCACACGAGAGAAACTTATATGTAAATAAAATGATTATATGAACGTAAAATAGATCTTTTAGAAAATGTCAAATTCAGCGCATTAGTTACTCATTAGAATGAACCCGTCCATAATTTTCAAGTCAGAAATGTTGCTTAAACTTAAAATGTAAATAAATTTATTAAAATGAAAATGCAAAGAATGACTTCTGGTTTTTGAATCTTCCACGGTTAATTTTCATTCAGTTTCTTACATTTCCTCTTTCTTAAAACATCTTTTTTTTTACATGATTACTCTGTACAAGGCCCAAGAGCCACTCGAAGTAGGGTTTAGAGAGAACGAGTTCCAATTTCTGAATCTTCCACGGTCAATTCGCAATCAATTTCTTACATTTTCTCTTTCCTAAAACATCTTTTGTTTACATGTTTGCTCTGTACAAGGCCCAAGAGCCACTCGAAGTAGGGTTTACAGAGAACGAGTTCCAATTTCTGAATCTTCCACGGTCAATTTGCAATCAATTTCTTACATTTGGCAGGGAATTTATAAACGCGCAATTTTTAAATTAAAACGGATTATGGCGTTTTCATCCATGGTTGTGTGAACATAAGAGGCATTTCTTAGTGTATATGCATTTAGTCATAATTTCCGTTCTTTCATTTAACAGTTCGTTTTTATTTTGGAATATCATAATTTCTAATTTTTCTTCTGGGCACAGTTTATATATTTTTCCAACATTGTAAGGCTTGTCTGTTTTTACAATGCTCCACTTTATGTCTGGGACTTTTCCATATTTTTATTTTAATTTCGACACGTAGCTAGCCAATTTTGTATTATTTTTTAATATATATAACGTAGAATATTTGGTATTTAAGTCAGGTAAATTCCGATAGAGACGAGCTCGACAGAAATCAATGGTAAATTTATTTATTTAATTTAACAGAGTAATATTAACTGTTGTATCATTTGGGTCTGATGAGCAGCTGGTTTTGCTGCAAAATACGTATTACCAATTAAATTGTAGAATATCAAAACAATTTTCTAGATTATATATATATGTTGTGAAGTAGTTTTCGCACTGAAGGTTATAATCGTGCTATGTCGGTTGCTAATTGACTTAACGCACCCTAAATGTTAGGAACTTGGTAATCTTCCACTGAAAGCTGACTCCTTAGTATTCGGCTAACTGCCAACTAATATCAACTGCCTAGTAGTTCTACTGCACTTCAATAGAACTCTAAAGAACTCTAATAAACTTCTCCAAGAATTCCTAAGAACTTCTCCCGTTAACGTCATCTGTTGAAAAGCTTTATCCTTAGCTTTCATTTTCATATTTTTGCCGCAATATTTGGTTCTGGGTTTCTGTTTTGCTTTTCTACAGAATCTACTAAATGTAAATCTTGTTTGTGTTTACTGCCTTCTTTTGTTTTTGAATATTTTTCTTTCTGTTTTCATGTTGTTTGACCAATTGTATCATCCAGTCCTTTGTTGTTTCTATGTCTGTTAGTAAGCCAATAGCTGTTGCCTTGTTTGACAATTCTAGCTGAATAAGACTTCTTCCAACTTCTTTACGGGGTATGTATAGACGGTCTACATCAGCCTTTGGATGATGCATCTTATACTTAGAAAGAAGCTTTCTTGTTTTAGTATCCAGTCGCCTGATGTCGTTTAAAGTCCAGTTTAAGATGTTAAAACTATATTGGACAACTGGGATGGCAAGGCTGTTAATGGCCATAATTCTGTTCTGAGAATTCAATTCAGTTTTTATTGTCAGTCATCGCCTTCTATAATACTCTACGTACTATTCCTTTCATTTTTATGGTTAATTTTTTCACTCTCATTTACACCTAGATATTTATAAGCTTCTTCTGGCTTTAATTCTTTTATTGTTACAGCAGGGTCTAAGCTAATTGAGGATGTTTGTTGCAGCGATCCACATAAAACTGTAGCTTTAGAACATTTATTCAAATTGAATTTCATTCCAATGTCTTCGCTAAAGCATTTTACAGTTTGCAGAAGACCTTCCAGCTCGTTATCATTCTTAATATACAACTTTAAGTCACCATGTAAAATGGATGGCTTAGTTGACTGTTTAGTGCTATTAATGATATGCAGAATAGTAAAGGAGACAAAGAGTCACCTTGAAATATACCTCTTTTGATGTTTATTTCACCAGACCTATAGGTTCCATTTATATGATTGAGGTAAAGGGTTGTTTTCCATATCGACATACATTGTTTGATTAAATTGATGATGGTGGGTGATATCTTGTACATATTTAAAGTCTTTAAGATCCAGGAATGTGGTACACTATCGAATACCTTACGATAATCTATCCAGGCAGTACTAAGATTTTTCTTTGCATTATAGCAGTTTTCCAGTATCATTTTGTTAATAAGCAATTGGTCTTTACATCTGTAACAACCACGTTTGCACCCTTTTTGTTTATGCGGTAGTGTGCCATTTCTTTCCAAGAAGAAATATGTCTGTTTTGTTAAAATAGATGTTAATAGTTTGTATGTTGTCGGAAGGCATGTAATTGGTCTGTAGTTTTTCGAGTTTTTTGTGTCACTATTCTTGGGTAGAAGAAATGTAATTCCTTTGGTCATCCATGCAGGGATTTTAGTGGGATAGTTAACCATTTCTTGAAGTTCTTTGGCTAGTTTTTTATGTGCTGTATTTAAATAATAAAGCCAAAAATTGAGAATTTTATCTTATCCTGGAAATTTCCAGTTGTGTGCTTTTTTCAGTGCACATTTAACATTCTCTTCTGTGAATCCAGCCCATATCTGTTCTTGCTTACTGTGCTACTGAACGGTATATTTACTACAGCCCATCTTGATTTGTCAAGATAAAAGATAACATCTATCTCAATCAGATATGATCTGATGTCTTGCGATCCACTGCTACAATAGCATAACAGCTTATACTTTTATTATTATTATTATTATTATTATTATTATTATTATGTTATATTTAATCATAATTCGATTTCTAGCGATACATAGACAAAGTTTCCCTTTGTGTGTGGGTAATAATTAACAAGACAATTTAGTGTATATCTCTTAAGCTTGGGTTTCCAGGGATTCTTTCAATGTGTTGTTTTGTTTCATTTTTCATCATTCCAAGTGCACCCACTATCACTGGTACAATTTTTGTTTTCAATTTCCACATTTTTTCTATTTCAATTTCCAGGTCTTTATATTTTGACAGTTATGTTACAATCTGCTGGACAAGCCATATTAATCAATAAGCAAGTCTTTTCTTATTGTTTTTAACAATAATGTCTGACCTATTTGCTTCAGTTTTTCTGTCTGTATAAATGGTGTAATCCCATATAATGGTGACATCTTCTATTTCTGTAACCGGTGCTGGGTGATGTTTGTTTATTATTATTATTATTATTATTGTTTGTTGTTGATGCATTACTTTTGACGCTTTTTCTGCTCTTGTTATTTTTTTTTCTACTCATTTTTTTTAATATTGACTCGGAATGAGAAATAGGGGGGATATCTTGTATATATTCAAATTCCTGTGGGGTTTGTTACATTCACTTAGACTCCAAATACTTGCGAAAAGTATCAATCAATCTCTTCTCAACCCCAGTATATGGGTTGAATATCAGAACAGACTTAGAGCCTTGGTTGGCAACCAGTATACCGCAGAATGAGATGGTGGGTAGAATTCAACAAACAAATGCCACATTGAGAGCAAAAGAATAAAAAGAAAGCAAAAAGTAATCGTATAAATAAGTAACAGGATGAGAAAGAAGTGTTATAGACAGGAAGCTGTGATGGACCATGACAGCTAACGCACGAAAGAAAGAGAAGAAGAAAGAGGAAACGTCGTATCAAAATTTCTAGCTTAAGATCACTGTAAAAACTGTTGACTCTAAAATTAAGTATAGAATATATATATACATATATATATAAACATATATACATATATAAACACACATGTATATATAATAACATATATATATATATATAAACACAAATATATTTATAACAATATATATATATGCATATATATAAACATATATATATATATAAACCTATATATATATATCAACATATAAGTATATATAAACATATGTATATATATATATATATATATATATTTGTTTATATATATATAAACATATATACATAAACATTTATATATATATAAACACACACACATATATATAAACATACATATATATATATATATATATATATATATATATATAAAGAACAAGCATGCGGACTGAATCTCTTGATTCTGGACATTGAAGGGGATAAGATAATCTAATTTAAAACAAACAAAACACTATATACATATAAAAATATCTTTCTATAATAAAAATACCATATATATATATATATATATATATATATATATATATATATATATTGCGGGTATATCAACTCTCATATCACCCATTTCACGTTGGGTGGCTATATTTTGTTGTTATGCACTGTTTAGGATTCGTTCAATGATATTGATGAAAGTGTAATTAAATTATGATGATTTATCGAAAAATTTGTCTGTCAGATTTAGAACTATCCTATAAATATAAGAAAAAATATTGCATGGTGTATTAATATTATTTTTATGTCCATTAGAAAGCTCTCTTTAAAATGTTTGATAAAAAAGCATTTTTATACGTAAGAAAGATGCAAATTATATATATAGCGATGGTCCGCTGATAACTTTTCGATACTGTAGCACTATTTACTAAATGGCACGGTACCGGGGAGCCGAGTTCGAATTCCAGTTGAATCCATTGCATTCACTTTCACGCAAATACCCTTGGAAAAGGTATTAATCCGTCTCTTCCTTCCAGTTATGGGTTAAATAGCAAGACAGACTGGATTCTATAGCTTTGGTCGGCAACCAGTCTACCGCAGAAAGCAATGGCAACCTACTGCGGGATAATCTTCTACCCAGTCAGTGATGACTCTTTCGAGACATGATTGCCCAAGCGTGTATCACATATGGCTCTTAACTGACTGACTATTTAAGGATGTGCGTTGTGGTGTAGTGGATATCGGCTCGGAACGAGAAATCGGAGAACCGAATTCGAATTCCAGTCGAATTATCTGCGTTCACTCTTGGGAAAAGTATTTATCCATCTCTTCGCTCCAGTTATGGGTTAAATAATAGGACAGATTGGGTCCTATAGCCTTGGCTGGTAACTAGTCTACTGTAGAAAGCAATGGCAACCTACTGCGGGATAATCTTCTGCCCAGTCACTCATGTCTTTTTCGAAACATGATCGTCCAAGCATGTATCACGTATGGCACTTAACTGACTGACTGAATATAATAGTTGAAAACATGATTAAAGCTTCTACTGGGCATAAAGTGGGGGATCAGTTTTATATTGTTTTGAACTAATAAACTGATCCCCCACTAATTATTAAATAATATAATACATCCCTTCCCCCTCTACCTATGAGCTAAATAACAAGACAGATTGGGTTCTATTGCCTTGGTTGCAACCAGTCTACAGCAGAAAGTAATTGCAACCTACTGCTGGATAATCTTCTGTCCAGTTAGGCATGTCTCCTTCGAGACATGATCGTCCAACTGACCATTTAAGGTGTGTAGAAGGTCCCAGTACTGCTTATGAGAAACTAGAAACAAAATATATATTCCAAACTTATTTACCGCTTGCTTACGATTACATCATGTTGTAACCCGAATTCCCTGATGTTCACCGATGTTAAGCAGCGTCGACCCTAGAAAATACCAAGAGAGTGGTTGGGTAACCACTTTTCAATACCAGGTGCTGTAAGCTCGGGTGTGCAATTGGTTTAATGGAAAACGGAATCGTTAATTCCAGAGTCGAGTTCCAATTCTGCTTGTTCATTATATTTCTTCTTCTTTTATGTGCCCTGTCCTTTCAGGACGTAGGCGATCATAGCTTTCCACGTCTCCACATCTCTGATGGCTCTTAGCACGATTTCTCTTGTTACACCACTCAAACCCCGCTCTGCCATCCACTAGCTGAAGCCCATAAATCTAGAATATAAATGTATAGAAACTAGCTTGGCAACAAAATGAGGGATCATTTTATATATTGATTATAATATAGGTTTGATCCCCCACTTTATATCCACATTATAATTTATGAACAGTCGGAATTTATTTTCTTCTTCTATGTGCCCTGTCCTTTCAGGACGTAGGCGATCATTGCTTTCCACGTCTCCCTATCCCTGGTGGCTCTTAGCACGCTTTCTCCTATTACACCACGCAACCCACGTTCCGTCATCCACCTGATCAGGTCCTTCAAATATGCTATCCGCCGCTTTCCCCTGTCTCTTTTCCCCTCTATCTGGTCTGTTAGTATCAGGTTCTCCAAGTCTTCATTCCTCATTGCATGTCCCAGGAACTTTAGTTGTCTCTTCCTGATGTTCAGTATTAATTTCCTTTTCATTTCCATCCTTTACAAAACCTCACATTGCTCACATAGTCGGTCCATTATATCCCCAGCATCCTTCTGTAGGACCACATTTCAGCTGCTTCAAGTTTTTCCTTCATCTTCGAAGATATTGTCCAACATTCACTGCCATATTAAAGAACCGACATCACAGTACTCTCCTCTTTGTTTCTAGCAAAATTGTCCTGTTTCTTAATACTTTACCCAACTTCTGGCCGAAAATACTCTTAGCAAAGGCATGAATTCAACTCTATTCACCCGATAAATAATCATTATCTAAAATATAAAACTTACAGTTTAAAAAAAATACCCCTTTAAACATCAGTAGTTTGATAAGCCGTAGAAAACGAATCTGTCAATATTCATTGCTGAAAACCTTTGTCTATACTTAATATTTATGTTGAACAAAAATCATTTATTTGACATAACTTTAATAAAACGGTTTTTTATATTTACTGCGAATGAAAATTGTCATTAATATATTTTTGAAATTTGCCACGATTCTCTGGCTTATTTTTTAGTCAGTGTTCCATACTTGCTGAACTGTTGCAAATATTATGACCAATATTTCTTCACAGAATCGTAGGAATTGTTCGTGCCAAAATATCGTCCGAATTTCCTAAACTCTGAAAAGGTTCAGATTGATTTATCAGAATAAGTAATAGTATGTTGAAATATTGCCAAAAACAACGAGGAATAAAATGTTTCTGAAAAAGTTCTCAATCAGCATTTGGTAGTGTAACGACTATCGGCACAAAAAATAAAATCAGCTAGCCGGGTTCAAATTCAGTGGGAATATGTTGCGTCAAATTTTGTACAAATTCTATTAAGAACGGTTATTTCTCCTCCTAGCTATACACTAAATAACAGTAAACTGGGCTCTATAGCTTCGGATAGCAACCAGTCTAAGAGAAAGAAAACTCTGAATTCCAAACCTTTGAGAAAGAAACGAGAATCCATTCTGTTATGTTATCAAATATAATACAAATACAAATGGAATGTATGGCGAACCATGGTCGACTACATCTGAAAAGAGATGACATTTAAGGAAGAATATTAGTAACAATATTATGTAAGAACTGAGTAGTTCAACACCTTAATCCTCATAAGCTTATGATAAAGATTATGAAAAATGTTATTTAAAATTCTTCTAAGACAACCACTTTATCTATCGTCAATATTCTTTAACTGGCGAGACTGTCTTGTACAAACCCCACAGGAAAGGCCAATTCTTAGAGAGACCTCCTGTTAATATGTCTGCAGACACATTTTTCAACGCGAGAAGTAAAATATTTTAACAAAGAAATGATTGCCTGCCCCCTGTCGGTGAAAACCATTTCGTCCATTTTCTCTTGTTCCTTGAAATGTGACACTTTTTTTTTTACTTACCGTTAAAGAAGACAGATTATAAAATAATCTATTATTTTTTGCGTGCTTTCTTAGAAGTAATGGATTTGTGAGAGTCACGTGGGTGCCTGAAAGTCGAGACACATTTCGATTGGGCGCCTTGCATATTGCTAGCCTCGTTTTGGCGTCAGCATTACCGTCTGCTTTTTTAATCAAGAACAGAGGGAAAAAGTCCCAAAATATTCTCCCTTCAGTTATCTTCCTTGATCTTTAACACCCTGTGAAGTTTGATTGCATAATAATAATTTGAAGGAAATTTCTCGTTTTCCACAGTTAAGGGTTGTTTTGACAGTATGTTCTCTTTATTCCGTATTTTTCATTCATCTTGAATTATACATGTTTATAAATTCTTTGTCGCTTATTTAATTTCTTCTTTTGCTTTCTGACCATTCTATTATAATTTTATACTTCACTTGCTTTTTCGTCATCCTTATTCTCTTTGTCATTCACTTACTTTTTTTTCCATTTCTGTCTTTTTTTTTCTTCATTCTTTTCTATTATTAATTCCCCTTCATTCTCTTTCCTTCCTCGCTTATTTCCTTTACTTTCTTTTTCATTCCATTTTATTTTCATGTATTGTTTCATACACGGTGCGGGACAAATGCCCGCCACACACAATAATGTGGCAATAGTGGCAGTGGGGTCGCCATCTAGCTGGTCTTAATAATATGTGAAAGGTATGACTGGAAGGGTTATGCCGTACCATATATATTCTCATACACTTATTTTCTTTTCTTCATTATCCTACGTTTCTTGATTATTCTCACATATTTTTCTTCAGCATAATCTGTTTTCTTTCTCATTCACGTATACTGTTTCACATATCTATCTATCTATCTATCTATCTATCTATCTATCTATCTATCTATCTATCTATCTCAGTCTGCTAACTATCTATCTATCTATCTATCTATCTATCTATCTATCTATCTATCTATCTCGTCAGTACGGTTAGGCATCCGATTGCTTTTAACCCAGGATTGAAACCCGACTGAATTGGCGTAATTCGGCGATACTACCTCTGGCTATGGTCGTTCGATAGAAGGACGGAGACCTTTAGCGTATGATATATCATACGCCAGTAGCCAGAGTGGTCTAATTCATTACTGAATGAGCGATGCGTAGATGCTAGAGTAGTTACTGTTTTTTTCAAATTCTACCATTCTTCCAGAGTGCTCAGTATATATATATATATATATATATATATATATATATATATATATATATATATATATTCCATTTTTAAACGAGATATTTCACTACTCAGGTTTCTACCATGAGTGGTGTCTTTAGGCGATTTTTAATAACTGTTTTTACTTTTTACAGTTTTTCTTTTTTAGAACGCTCTTGTAACGGTGTTTTATTTGAACGTTCAGGTGTCTCTTATATTTTACAGTATATGTTTAGAAAAAATATATGTATATATATATATATATACATATATTCGTATTGTTGTTGTTTTTACTCAACATGCATTTGTAGGAAAGTTTGTCAAAGTGTAAAATAACAAACTTTCTTATCTTCTTACCAATTCTTTGTAATCCACTCCAAAAGAAAAAATCAAAGCAATTTTAATGGCTTCCGAATGCAGTGGACGAAAGTTACGATTATTCTACACGCAATGTTCGGTCTTTTAATGCCGGCCTCTGCAAAGGCAAAAGCGTCTTTACTGCAGTGGGGAGGTAGTGTGGAGATCTGGTGTGACATACGCACTGCAGGTATGCCGGGATGGAAGGGGAAAAGATAAATGAAGGGCGCAGTAGATTAAATGAACGAGGATCTAGACGTTGCATTAATGAGGACGGTAGGACTAGCATATTAGAAAAGAGGGAAGGGTTGAGAGGATTATCAGGAGAGGAAAAGAGTCAATGAGATAGATAGATAGATAGATAGATAGATAGATAGATATGAACAGACTGAGATAGATAGATAGATAGATAGATAGATAGATAGATAGATAGATAGATAGATAGATAGATCGGAGAATTTGACGAATTCGACTGGAATTCGAATTCGGCTTCCTGATTTCTTATTACGCCACATCTAAGTTAGTTACGTAGTTTGAATAAACGTTTTAGCGTAAAATTCTAGGGATGCCGCAGAATCTTTCACGTCTCAAATTCTGGAATCCATTAGGGTTGATAGAGCAACAAATGAACTATAGCCGTTGCAGCCGCAATGAGTCTAAGGCAGGGATAGATTCACGGAGCCCATCAATTTTCACATTGGTTTTGGGGTCAGAGTTTTATTTCATCGCAAGAGACACTATTAGCTTGGCTATTTAACCGATACCAGGTGAAAAAGTTTTCGCACAAATACCCTTTTCCGAAGAGTTTCTGTGCACAAGTGGAAGCAACAGACTAGGTCGGAATTCGAAAGCGATTTTCCGGTTTCTCTTTTCTAGTCGCTTACTTACTAACCGCACATCCACCATACTACGGCAGACACGTAAATAAGGCTGGAGAGTACAGCGACCTAAACCGTGAATTAAATTCAAACAAAAAAAAAAGAACTGTAATCCTAACATATGTGTAAATTTACTAGTTTAAAAGAGAAAGCACTTAAACGAAATATAATGATCAAAAAATAGAGGTAACACAAACCAAACATCCTTAAAATCTCTTCATCATTATCATCATCATCATTAGCAGTCACATGTTCTTTTATGGTCGTAGGGTTTCTGCGTAGCTAAGAATCTGACCAGTTCCCTCGACATATCTTGGTTTGAAGTCGGAGAGATTTTTTTTTATTCGTGCGTAGCGTGTCTTGGAGATGCAGACGTGACAGAACCCAGCTCTCTCCAAGTCAAGCCACAACCAATGTCATCCAACTCAAAGGCTCACCTTTGTCACGGATACGTAACCATCGATTCAATCTGAGGGGGTTCAATCCTTGCTGTTAACTTCTGTCCAGGAATCTCTCCCCAACCAGAGGTACCGTGTCATCACCACTATGCGTATATATCAGGTCCAGCAGGGCCGTGCTTAGGGCCTCCGCATACCCCGCAATTGAGAGCAGGGCAGCAAGTTTCCTAGGGGCTGCAGGCCCCGGGAAACTGCAAGGCTCCTTGGCTCCGCAGATCTACCGTAAGGGGCCTTTTAGCACTTAATAACTTTCTCCTACATCGTCACATTTTAAAATGACTTGGTTACTTTTAGCAACATTCCGTTACTACTAATGTTGTTTTGATTTAATTCATTTTTTTGCTTTCGCCTCTCTATAACAATACTTTCTGACACTCCCTCTCCATTTTTTAAATAAACGCCTGAAGTTTAATTTTTGACAGTATATCAAACTTTCTGTAGCAAATTGCTTTTGAAATTTGGGTTTAATTTTTTTGAAAATTCCTTGAAAAACATTGTAGAAGATTGAGAGCCAAAACGCACTGAAATGGCTATAAAAATAACTTGGAAAATAACCAAAAAGTAGATAGAAGTTGCGAAAACATTTGTAATGTATGGCTTCAAAACACCAATTCCGCGATTTCTTCCGTTTTTTCGTGATCACCGAATATCTGCATTCCGAGAGTATGTTATTTTGTTAAAGTACCATTTACTGTGGGTTCAGTATGTTCTGGGGGAGGGGGGCGCAAGTTGCATTCTGCGGGTAGAGGGGCCGTAAGGCGCATTCTGCGGTGGGAGACGATTTTGCTAATCACGGAATTGGGGTCCAATATACCCCATTCTGCTAGATAACGACCATACAAAAAGTTTCATAAATCCTTTGACAAGCTTTGTTTACTCACGAGAAAATCATGGAAGGGGAACTAGTATTTTTCGCGATGACCCGACCATGAGGGAATTAGTACTGCATTACATGGTACCAGTAGCATTCGTAGGGTTACCTGTCTTTCTGTAGTTGATGTTGTTGGCGTATACAGTCTTCCGCTTCTAACTGTAACCTCTGAGAAGAAAGAAAATATTTTCCTATGAAAGATAAGGACTTAGATACCTACAAAGATTATTTTTTTATTGCTTATCAATCTTTTTAATGTTAGTTGAATTTGAAACATACTTTGGGATTGCAAGAAAGTTTTTGAGAATATAATGTTTTCTGGTAAAAGTTCTACTATTTAACCCATAACTGGAAGAAGAAGACTTGGATTCATATCTTTTGTAAAGATATTTTACCATAAGTGATTGTAACGAACCCGACTGGAATTCGAACTTGACTCTTCGATTTTCAATTCTGGGCCAGTATCCATTATAGTTGCATATCCAAGCTTACAGTATCTACGAAGATATTCTTGAGCAGTCATCCATCTAGGTACTGATTAGGCTCAGCGTTGCTTAACTTTGTTGATCAGACATAAACCGGTGTTTCAACTTAATATGGCCGTAATCAGCCCTATAAAAAGATGAAAAAGTTATTATGGAATCAGCGCACAAAACATATATTGCAGTCGTAATAGACAAAAATATACATGTATAAAGGCTTGAGTCTTTAATATTCTCTGGTTGTTACAAGAAGTTATAAAAAGATCTAACAACCACAAGGTTTTTTTTCTTTTTTTTAACTTAGGAAAATGGTTTCCTTCGTTGAAGTGTTTGAAATACATAATAATGCTTCTCAGAGGTAAGAATGCTAGTCCCGGTATTTAATAAAGTAAAGAGCCATTTTCATTTTAACGAAATTCAAAAGAGTTACTTTTATTGTCGATGTGCTGCCATGTGCAGAGTATTTTAAATATATTCAAGAGGTTTTTTGGGCGTGGGTGGTTGCAAGATTATATGACAAGGAAAGGAGTTGTTCTTTGTTTTGTGCACAGTAACTAAACTCATAGCAAGCGAAAACATTTCTCTTCATGACTATGCTTCTTTCCAATAGAAAAAGCAGATGAGGTTTTTTTTTTTTTGGCATCGAATTTTGTATTCAATTCCGCGTTTGTAATTTCCGGTTGTCGTCTGATTATCCCATTTTTATGTTAGTTTATGAAGTTATGAATCAGTTCTCCACACATTAGCGATTAAGAGAATGCGGGTTTTCTTTTTTTGCTTATTAATCTGTAAAGAAATATGACAGTAAGCTGTTAGTAGCTAAAACTATTTAATGCATGCCTTTAGTACGACAAACGCCTCGACGCATGCGCGAACACAGAGGCACATACAAAAACCAACATGGCTCACAAGTCGATAATGTTTTGTAGATGTGTCTTTTTGAATTTTTTTTCTGTACATCATGCGTTCGTGACCACGGATGGTTCGTGCCAATGTAAAATTTGTAAGGAACTAAATGAATTAGAAAGAAGTCGCTTTGTAGTGAAGATAGTTGCAGGCTTTCCTTTCTCCAGTGGAATGAAAACATCGAATCTATGTCTACATGTACTGCTAAGAAGGTTGAGTTTCTGTGTCTAGCCAGGAAGTTTTTCTCGTCAGAATCCATTTCGAACATTCATAAATCTTGAATACTATTGCTATTTCTGGTCGAAGGTTTCTACTATTCATCTCAGAGTTGTTTACAAAATCCAAAAGAGGATCTCCAATGTAATCGGTTCTAATTCGGCAGTTCGCTTTCAGTGACTTTCTCACCGACGTAATGTGGCTTCCCTCTTGTCTTTTCTACAAGTATTTTCATGCCAACTGTTCCGATTAGCCTTTCTTTCCAATACCTCAATGTATGTACTACTAGATTGGCATTAAGGTCCCACTCTTTTACTTTAGAAATATTTAAATGTACCACCTCTTCTACTCTAATAGATTCTTTTCTCGCACTTCCCGTTTGTAGAACTCACTTCCAAAGGTTTAAATGCAACGTCGTCATCTTCTACATACTCGATTCCCTTCCATCTTTTATTTTAACCGCTTGCGCGCCAGTGGCATTTCTGCCTTGTTTGGGGTGAAATGATTATTAAAAAATCACCGGAAAAGGAAGTAGTAGCAGCAAGGCAAATCCAAACTATTTCTTCGCTCTTGCTCGCCGTTTCAAAAAAGAAAGAGAAACGATTATAAAGTATTTAGATTTCTAAAGTATATCTGGTCAGGCACTCCTGCTGTTCATCTCAGTGTTCTCGACAGGCTCCAAAGGAGAATCTGTAATGTGTTCGATCCAGACCTGGCAGCTCCACTCCAGCCACTTTCTCACCTGCGGGGTGTGGCTTCCCTCGGTCTTATCTACAAGTATTTTCACGGTTTTTGTTCTGACCAGCTACATTTCATAGTGGCCCGCCCTCATGAATTCACTCCTGCAACTAGATTGGCAGGTTTCACTCTTTTACCGTCAAAATAGGCAAATGTAACCACCACATCTTCTCTGTCAGTTTCTTTCCTCGCACTTCCCTCCTTTAGAACTCACTTCCCCGTGTTTGCTTCCCTGATAATTACAATCTCCAAGGGTTTAAATGCAACGTCAATTGCCATCTTCTATCTCCTTGATTTCCATCTCTCTCTTACCCTTTCTTCAATATTTCCTGCACCGTTTTCTTTTTCTGTCTTGCCTATCTTCTCGCTGTAACCCCCTGTGCATCAGTGGCAGTACTGCCTCTCTTGGGGTTGAAACGATTATAAAAAAAAAATGAAATATTGGCGTAGCATCATTTTTCTCTCATTTTGCCTGATGCCGTTCATTGCGTATGAGATCCTTCCCTTATTGGACTTGTTGGCGAAATAGTTTTCTATTCTTATTTAAATTTCTGACACAAAATGTCAGGCTTAACAAATTTCAGTCCTTTTTTTATATGGAGTAACTTCGTCTTCATCCGACATTTCTAAACTTAAGAAACAGTTAAATTTATTAGAAACACCCTGCATTTACCAACTGATACAAGAGGTCTGTGTTCGAAACCAGATGGAATTTAATCAGAATTTCAAGTGCCGATTTTCATGATAGAAGATACCTGCGCGTTGTTCAAATATACAAATTTTGGGTTCGGTTTATTTTGTTTAATGGCGTATCAACACTTTTATGGGTTATTTAAGGCCAAAATTTAAATATTTTTAAAATAATTTTATGGTTTTAATTAAATACTTTAAAATGCAACTGTATGCAACCAACTACAGATAAAAATGTATTGTCGGTAATTTTACTATAAATAGATATAGTTGGTCATTTTTATATGATCATGTATTACTGTTTATCTTTTTACAGTAAGCATGTAATTATTTATTGCTTTAATACACGTGACATATATCCGACCATTAAGAATCAAATCACAACTTACCAGCATAGTGTTTCTTTGTAAAAAGAATCAACCATCCGTCCGTGCATGGAGTACTGCTGCCATTTATGGTCAGGCTCCAAAGGAGAATCTGTAATGTGTTCGAACCAGACCTGGCAGCTCCACTCCAGCCACTTTCTCACCTGCCGTTCTCCTCAGTGTTCTTGACATGCTCCAAAGGAGAGTCTGTAATGTGATACGTACTGATCTGGCGGCTCGACTGCAGCCAATTCCCCATCGTCGAAATGTGGCCTCCCTTTGTCTGTTCTATAAATACTTTCATGGCTTCTGCTCAGACGAACTTAAGTCACTGATGCCTCCTCAACAGGTGTTTACTCGTACAACCAGACTGGCAATTGGGTCCCACCCATTCACAGTCAGGTTAGCCAAATGCAGACGACAATTCTACTCCTGCAGCTTCTTCTCTAGCACTTCCCGCCTGTGAAACTCGCTCCCGTATTCTTGCTTTCCTGACGGTTACAACCTCCAGAAATTTAAATGCAATGTCAATACTCATCTACTAACCACTGGCCTCTAGCTCTCTCCCCTCCCCTGTATAACCTTCCCTTTCTCCACCTATGTATCTGTCATCGCACCTGCTTTCTCAGCTTTCTATTGTTCCTTTCTAACTAGCTTGTACTCCTCACTCTTTTCTAATTAGTCTTTTTACATTTATGTAGCCCCCTGCACATCAGTGGCGTTTCCGCCTTGCTCGGGGTGAAATGATTAAAAAAAAAGTTATTTTTATCTCGATCTCTGAAGAAGCTTAATAAAACTGAAACATGTTGGATTGAGACATGTTTCCTACTTTGTTCTTTACTATATTCTATCATCTTGTTAGATTCTGATCAAATATAGCGTAGGTAAATTTAGACTGAACAGAGGAAACAGCACTGAATATTAACTGACAGTTTCACACTAAAAGCTTTTTCTTCTATGTGCCTTATCTTTTCAGGACGTAGACGATCATGGCCCTCCACGTCTCCCTATTCCTAGTAGCTCTTAGCACACTTTCTCCTGTAACACCATACAACCCCCGTTCTGTTATCCAGCTGCTAAGGCCCTTCAAGTATGTTATCCGCTGCTTTTCCCTGTCTCTTTTTCCCTCTATCTGGGCTGTTAGTAACAGGTTCTCCAAGCCCTCTTTCCTTATTGCATGTCCCAGGGACATCAGTTATCACTTCCTAATGCTCACTATTAATTTCATTTTCATTTTCATTCTTTCCAACACCTCATCATTGCTCACACGCTTGGTCTATGACATTCGAAGCATCTCAATCTGTTCTGCCATTTAACCCTTAGGTGGGGGGAGAAGGGATGAATTCATGCCCTTTCCAATGGTATTTGCGCTTAAGTTCTTATAATTGAGGTTGCACAGAGAAAAGCAAATTAGAACAGTTACCCTGAAAGTATTTATAGACAAGGCCCAAAGAAGCCCGGTTACGGCGGTACGAAAGTGTATGAAGCTGCGATGCTCTGTTAGGACCTATAACATTGCTTAGTTTTCTTCTTCTATGTGCCTTATCCTTTCAGGACGTAGGTGATCATGGCTTCCATGTCTCCCTATTCCTGGTGGCTCTGAGCACACTTTCTCCTGTAACACTACGCAACCCCTGTTCTGTCATCCACCTGCTCCGGCCCTTCAAATATGTTATCCGCTGCCTTCTCCCGTCTCTGTTTCCCTCTATCTGCACTGTTAGTATCAGGTTTTTCAAGTCCTCTTTCCTCATTGCATCCCCCCAGAACTTAAATTGTCTCTTCCTGATGCTCAATATTAATTTCCTTTTCGTTTCTATCCTTTCCAAAACCTCATCATTGTTCACATGCTTGGTCAATGTTATCCTCATCATCCTTCTGTAGAACCACATTTTACCTGCTTCAAGTTTCTCCTTCATCTTTGATGATATTGTTCAGTATTCACTGCCATATTGAAGAATCGACATCACATAGCAATCTAGTACTCTCTTCCTGTCCCTTAATACTTTTCTCAGCTTCTGGAAC
Source organism: Ascarosepion bandense (assembly GCA_037127315.1). NCBI lineage: Eukaryota > Metazoa > Mollusca > Cephalopoda > Sepiida > Sepiidae > Ascarosepion > Ascarosepion bandense. The sequence continues at coordinate 1,204,149 of JBBBDQ010000343.1, forward strand.
GCATCCTTCGCCATACCTAATTCGACTTCGGATCTCTGTGTCACACTTTCCCTCTTCTGTTAGCACACAATTTTTGTACCTGCTTGATTTTAGTATTCTCAACCTGTATTTGGCATTTTGGGTTGCCCTTTTTGCTCATGACCATGCATTCGCTTTTCTTGCAGTTTATTCGTAGTCCTTTCTTGTCACTCTCTTCGGCTACCTTATGTAGGAAGTCTTGTAGTTTCCTTTCCGTGTCTGCAATCAGCACAGTATCATCTGCATACCTTATGTTGTTCAAATTGTCGCCTCTGATTACAAATCCTGGCATAACATCCAGGGTCCTCATAATAGTCTCGCTGTACAAGTTGAATAGATCCGGTGAAAAGATACATCTGCATATCTGCTTAATTCGTTACCTGTCCATATGCAAGCAGTTTGCTGCCAGTAGAGATTCTTGATTACTCTTATGTCTTTCTTAAATATGTCGAGGCTACTGAGTATCTCCATTAATTCTTTGTGGCGTATTTTGTCGAACGCCTTTGCAATCTTCTCAAAAATCAGTCAGTTAAATGCCATACGTGATACACGCTTGGGCGATCATGTCTCGAAAGAGACATGACTGACTGGGCAGAAGATTATCCTGCAGTAGGTTGCCATTGCTTTCTGCGGCAGACTGGTTGCCGTTGGTCGGCTATAGAACCCAGTCTGTCTTGCTATTTAACCCATAACTGGAAGGAAGAGACGGATTAATACCTTTCCCAAGGGTATTTGCGCGTAAGTGAATACAATGGATTCAACTAGAATTCGAACTCGGCCCCCCGGTTTCTCGTTCCGAGCCGATATCCACTGTACCACAAGGCATATCCTAGGAGTCTCAAAATGTTAACGCGAGGGGCCAGAATATTTTATGCTGTCTAGATTCCTTACAATCATTTATTTGAGAATCGAACACAAAGTTCAACTTTCTGCGTCAGTCTCTTTACTAGGGACGCCATCCTTTTATTTTTGCATCCCATTGTTACAGTTGATGATCAATGGGATTTATATGTCAACAGTGATAATCGCAAACTATGAAATCCGGGCAACGCCAAACTATGACTCCTTCGACAGAAGCCGTTGCTTTGTGTCTGGTAGAAGATGAAAAGTGGTATTAATTACGAGCTGATGGAACATAGATTATGCTTATTGCCAGGAATCCGATCGTGTAAACGAAGCATTATGATTCAAATATCCGGCTAACATTCATCTATATAATAACTAGCAGTACAGCCCGGCGTTGCTTGGGTGTAATGAAAGCTTTAAAATTAATCCATGGTACTGGAGCTCAGACTCAGCCTAAAGAATATTTGTGTGGAGTTTGGTGAGAATCGGATAAAAATTGTGGATTTGTATAAAGAACACACAGACAAATAAACAGACACACACAAACATCTTGCCTTATATATATATATATATATATATATATATATATATATATAATCGATTTTCTGCATCAATACAGACATATAGGCAGATAAACAGACACACACAGAAACATCTTGCTTTATATATATATATATATATATATATATATATATATATATATATATAATCGATTTCCTGCACTATTGTAAGAACTGCAACCTTGAAACTTTTGAATATCGTTTCTTATGTCTTTGTATTTGAGTGTATCAAATTTGATTAAAATCGGACCACTCCTTCTATAACCCGATTTTTTCGATTATCGATTTTCGATATTTATCGGGGGGGTACCTCGACACAAAACCTAGCTAAGAACACTCGCAGACGCTTATAGTACAACTGTGTAAATTGTCAAGAAAATAGGTTCAGCCATTTCGGAGTCTATAGGTAACGGATACACACACACAGACACACACACACACACACACAGTTCCATTTATAAATAAGTTTAGATTCTGCTTGTTCCTTCCTTAGTTAGTTACTTAGTTCCTCCGTCTGTTACGCACTTACTCTCTACATGAGCTTTTCCTTCCCCTCTATATTTTTACTCTCCTAGGCCTTTCTCTCTGGGATGTAGTAAAGAGTGAGAGAGGGAGGAGAGGGAGGAGAGAGCCTATAGCATTACCTTAGCAGTAGAGGCTTAAGCTGGTGGTTGTAGCAGTAATTGTGTGTATATGTGTGTGTACTGTACAATATAGTAAAAAAAGGTAGGTTTATTGTCCTATCCTGCAACCTAATAACAAAACTTCTGGCCTTTCTTGGCCATTACTCAGTTGGTTTTTTCTGTTTACAATGGACACAGGAGCCATGATGTTTCAGTAATAAAAAAAAAACATTTTCTCTTTCAAAATCTCTCACAAAATAGTGTACAGTATTTTGGTTATAGTCTGTGCATACACCGCTTAATATAATATAAGATTACATTAAAGTAGCTTCTATGGACATTACTTTTATAGATATTTTAATAAAATTACACTCTGTGTTATCGTTATTTTATTATCCAATACCTTTATGTTTGAAGACGTGACTATCATTTGTAGGATGACAAAGTAAAATTTTTCCACGAAATCATAATTATCATTCCGTGGAAATTCCACAGGTTCCGCTGGTCAAAAAATATTTTAAATATTATTACGATGGAAGTTTCGTTCGCTAAAACATTTCATGAATGTCACAACAGTCGAAAACAAAGAAGAAATTGAAAATACTCTTTCAATATTTCTTTCGGTAAAAATATTGATTTCTTTCAAAATGAAATCGAATGAGTGACTCTCTTTTGAGCTTCAGCCAGTTAAGTGCCATCCGTGATACACGCTTTGGGCGATCATGTCTTGAAAGTGTCATGACTGACTGGGCAGAAGATTATCTCGCATTAGGTTGCCATTGCTTTCTGAGGTAGATTGATTGCCAGCCAAGGCTATAGAACCCAATCTGTCCTATTATTTGAGATATGTAGTGAGGGAAGAGATGTATTATTAAGTAGTAATTAGTGAGGGATCAGTTTATTACTTCATAACAATATCAAAATGAACCCCCACTTTATGCGAAGTAGAAGTCTTAACCATGTTTTCAACTATTATATTCAGTCAGTCAGTTAAGTGCCATACGTGATACACGCTTGGGCGATCATGTCTTTAAAGAGTCATGACTAACTAGACAACATTTTATCACGCAGTAGGTTGCCATTACTTTCTGCAGTAGACTGGTTGCCAACCATGTCTATAGAACCCAACTGTCCTATTATTTGATTCATAGCTAGAGGGAGAAGAGATGTATTATATTATTAAATAGTAATTAGTGGGGAATCAGTTTATTACTTCATGACAATATCAAAATGACCCCCAACTTTATGCCCAGTAGAAGCCTTAATCATGTTTTCAACTATTATATTCAGTCAGTCAGTTAAGGGCCATACGTGATACACGGTTTGGGAGATCATATTTTGAAAGAGTCATGACTGACTGGGCAGAAGTTTATCCCGCAGTGGCTTGCTATTAGTTTGTGCGGTAGACTGGTCGCCAACCAAAGCTATAGAATACAATTAGTTCTACTATCTAACCCATAGCTTGAACGCGCATTCAGCTTTAATAGTTGAAAATTTTATAACATTTTTTATGAATATCGCGAGAATTTTAAATTACATTAGTTATACCCTTTCGGATCATCGCAATTACTTCCCGAAAACGCTTATTGTAACCGGTAGAAAACTAGTTTTGCATTGCTAAAGTAACGAGTTCAATCCTCACTCGGATGTTCTCTGTTTGTAGACTTGTACTAGAAAAAGTTAATTAATAATTACCGAAGAGTCTGTTCCGAAACTGTTGGTCGACGTTCGAATCAAAATAAGAAAATTCGCATGCTGATTTTTATGGCAAGAAATGCCATGAAATTTTCCAAGCTTAGAAAATAGTATGCTCGTACATCTCTGACATTTGGCGCAATTCAATCTTTCTCATCTCATTTTATATTGTCCTGTTAAGGTTAGTAAATATCGTCCCTTAACTATTTCATGATTGCTATAACGCAATCTTTTTTCTCCGGCATTTTTGACTGAGTCAAGCAAAGCTTAATAAATATAATGTTTGTACATGTTGGCGGAACACAATCTTTCTCTAACAATTTTGCCTTGTACCGTACTATTATAAGTTTAGCAAATATCAGACCCTCCAAATTTGAAACATTGGTAGAACATAAACTTTGTCAAATCATTTTGTCATGCACCGTACTAAGCTCAGTCATTTAAGTGCCATACGTGATACACGCTTTGAGCGATCATGTCTCGAAAGAGACATGACTGACTGGGCAGAAGATTATCCCACAGTAGGTTGCCATTGCTTTCTGTGGTAGACTGGTTGCCAGCCAAGGCTATAGAACCCAATCTTTCCTATTTAACTTATAATTGAAGGAAAGAGACGGATTAATACCTTTCCCGTGGGTATTTGTGCGTAAAGGAATGCAAAGAATTGAACTGAAATTCGAACTCTGCTCCCCGATTTGTCGTTCCGAGTCGATATCCATTGCAAACCAACGCACAACTAAGATAAGATTAGTAAATATCACGGCCACTTAATTTAGAAAATTGGCGAAACACAGTCTTCCTCTCCTGTATATAATCGTAAAAGTATCATTATAATAAATATTAAATTGCGTCGTGTATGTCTTTAGTTGAGGTAACAGCGAATATATCGTCATATACAAAACTCGAGATTCACTCAAAAGTCAACAATGTTTTAGAGACACGTCTCCTGTGTTGGGTTACGTTTTATTTTTTCAGCACATCATGCGTTCGTGACCGCGGATGTATCGTGCTTATGTAAATTTGTAAGAAGTAATTAAATGCATTATAAGTAGCCCACGTCGTGACTTAGGCAGCGATGTCTTTCCCGCCTGCGTCTTTGGTCGATCTTCTTGCCCAGATAAAAACAATTTGTTTTTCAAAAGCACCAAGAAGAATTCCGGAATGCCGAACGATTTCGTTGTCGCTCAATGCGCCATGTCATCAGATACTCTTTGTGAGAATCTTTAACGAGTATATATATAATATGCTGACGGTCGAAATAAGGAAAGAAAAAGACCAAAGGAGTAAAAAGGTAAAAACTAAATATTTTGATCTCTAAGATGAAGAACTGTAACTATTTACATTGTCTCATCTGTTGTCCTCATCTTTATTGCCATATTCCGTCGATATTTCTGAGATGAGAATTTGTAACTATTTACACTATTTACATTTTTTGGACTGTTGTCCTCATCTTTATTGCCAAATTCACAGTCTATGTTTCTGAGATTAGGACTTGCAACTATTTACACTATTTACATTTTTTGGAATGTTGTCCTCATCTTCAGCCTTACATATTCACAGTCTATATTTCTGAGATGAGAAATTGTAACTATTTACACTGACCCATTTTGGACTGGTGTCCTCATCTTTATTGCCATATTCACAGTCTATATTTCTGAGATGAGAAATTGTAACTATTTACACTGTTACATTTTGGACTGTTGTCCTCATCTTTATTGCAAATTCACAGTCTATGTTTCTGAGATTAGGACTTCCAACTATTTACACTATTTACATTGTTTGAGTGTTGTCCTCCTCTTGTGCCATATTCACAGTCTATATTTCTGAGATGATGAGAATTGTAACTTCTTCCCCTATTTACATTGTTTGGAGTGTTGCTCCTCATCTTTATTATACATATTCCCAGTCTATATTTCTGAGATGAGGAATTGTAACTATTTACACTATTTACATTGTTTGGAGTGTTGTCCTCATCTTTATTACTTATACAGTCTATATTTCTGAGATGAAATTGTAACTATTTACACTATTTACATTGTTTGGACTGTTGTCCTCATCTTTATTACCACATATTCAGTCTATATTTCTGAGATGAGGAATTGTAACTATTTACTATTTACATTGTTTATTTTGTTGTCCTCATCTTTAATGCCATATTCACAGTCTATATATTTCTGAGATGAGAAATTGTAACTGACACCGCTATTTACATTGTTTGGACTGTTGTCCTCATCTTTATTGCCATATTCACAGTCTATATTTCTGAGATGAGGAATTGTAACTATTTACACTATTTACATTGTTTGGACTGTTGTCCTCATCTTTATTGCCATATTCACAGTCTATATTTCTGAGATGAGGAATTGTAACTATTTGTACACTATTTACATTGTTTGGACTGTTATCCTCATCTTTATTGCCATATTCACAGTCTATATTTCTGAGATGAGGAATTGTAACTATTTACCTATTACATTGTTTGGACTGTTGTCCTCATCTTTATTACCATATTCACAGTCTATATTTCTGAGATGAGGAATTGTAACTATTTACACTATTTACATTGTTTGGACTGTTATCCTCATCTTTATTGCCATATTCACAGTCTATATTTCTGAGATGAGAAATTGTAACTATTTACCTATTTACATTGTTTGGAGTGTTGTCCTCATCTTTATTGCCATATTCTGATCTATATTCCTGAGATGAGGAATTGTAACTATTTACTATTTGCGGTGTTTGGACTGTTGTCCTCATCTTTATTGCCATATTCACAGTCTATATTTCTGAGATGGGAGGTATAACTATTTACACTATTTGCATTGTTTGAGTGTTGTCCTCATCTTTATTGCCATATTCACAGTGTATATTTCTGAGATGAGAAATTGTAACTATTTACACTATTTACATTGTTTGGACTGTTATCCTCATCTTTATTGCCATATTCACAGTCTATATTTCTGAGATACAGAAATTGTAACTATTTACACTATTTACATTGTTTGGACTGTTGTCCTCATCTTTATTGCCACATTTCATTTTCACAGTCTATATTTCTGAGATGAGGAATTGTAACTATTTACACTATTTACATTGTTTGGACTGTTTGTCCTCATCTTTATTACCATATTCCCAGTCTATATTTCTGAGATGAGGAATTGTAACTATTTACACTATTTACATTGTTTGGACATTGTCCTCATCTTTATTGCCATATTCACAGTCTATATTTCTGAGATAAATTGTAACTATTTACACTATTTACATTGTTTGGACTGTTGTCCTCATCTTTATTGCCATATTCTGAGTCTATATTTCTGAGATGAGGAATTGTAACTATTTACTATTTACATTGTTTGGAGTGTTGTCCATCTTTATTGCCATATTCCCAGTCTATATTTCTGAGATGAGGTGTTGTAACTATTTACACTATTTACATTGTTTGGACTGTTGTCCTCATCTACTGTGCCATATTCACAGTCCTATAATTTCTGAGATGAGAAATTGTAACTATTTACACTATTTACATTGTTTGGACTGTTGTCCTCATCTTTATTGCCATATTCACAGTCTATATTTCTGAGATGAGGAAATTGTAACTATTTACACTATTTACATTGTTTGGACTGTTGTCCTCATCTTTATTGCCATATTCACAGTCTATATTTCTGAGATGAGAAGTGTAACTGTTACCACTGTTGTTGTTTGGACTGTTGTCCTCATCTTTATTGCCATATTCCCAGTCTATATTTCTGAGATGAGGAATTGTAACTATGTGCCTATTTACATTGTTTGGACTGTTGTCCTCATCTTTCATTGCCATATTCACAGTCTATATTTCTGAGATGAGAAATTGTAACTATTTACACTATTTACATTGTTTGGACTGTTGTCCTCATCTTTATTGCCATATTCCCAGTCTATATTTCTGAGATGAGGAATTGTAACTATTTACACTATTTACATTGTTTGGACTGTTGTCCTCATCTTTATTGCCATATTCACAGTCTATATTTCTGAGATGAGAATTATGCTTTATTTGCTATTTACATTGTTTGGACTGTTGTCCTCATCTTTATTGCCATATTCCCAGTCTATATTTCTGAGATGAGGAATTGTAACTATTTACACTATTTACATTGTTTGGACTGTTGTCCTCATGCTATTGCCATATTCCCAGTCTATATTTCTGAGATGAGGAATTGTAACTATTTACACTATTTACATTGTTTGGACTGTTGTCCTCATCTTTATTGCCATATTCACAGTCTATATTTCTGAGATGAGGAATTGTAACTATTTACACTATTTACATTGTTTGGACTGTTGTCCTCATCTTTATTGCCATATTCACAGTCTATATTTCTGAGATGAGGAATTATAACTATTTACACTATTTACATTGTTTGGACTGTTATCCTCATCTCTGACCTTCATATTCACAGTCTATATTTCTGAGATGAGGAATTATAACTATTTACACTATTTACATTGTTTGGACTGTTGTCCTCATCTTTATTGCCATATTCACAGTCTATATTTCTGAGATGAGGAATTGTAACTATTTACACTATTTACATTGTTTGGACTGTTATCCTCATCTTTATTGCCATATTCACAGTCTATATTTCTGAGATGAGAAATTGTAACTATTTACACTATTTACATTGTTTGGAGTGTTGTCCTAATCTTTATTGCCATATTCACAGTCTATATTTCTGAGATGAGGAATTGTAACTATTTACACTATTTACATTGTTTGGACTGTTGTCCTCATCTTTATTGCCATATTCACAGTCTATATTTCTGAGATGAGAAATTGTAACTATTTACACTATTTACATTGTTTGGAGTGTTATCCTCATCTTTATTGCCATATTCACAGTGTATATTTCTGAGATGAGAAATTGTAACTATTTACACTATTTACATTGTTTGGACTGTTATCCTCATCTTTATTGCCATATTCACAGTCTATATTTCTGAGATGAGAAATTGTAACTATTTACACTATTTACATTGTTTGGACTGTTGTCCTCATCTTTATTGCCATATTCACAGTCTATATTTCTGAGATGAGGAATTGTAACTATTTACACTATTTACATTGTTTGGACTGTTGTCCTCATCTTTATTGCCATATTCCCAGTCTATATTTCTGAGATGAGGAATTGTAACTATTTACACTATTTACATTGTTTGGACTGTTGTCCTCATCTTTATTGCCATATTCACAGTCTATATTTCTGAGATAAGAAATTGTAACTATTTACACTATTTACATTGTTTGGACTGTTGTCCTCATCTTTATTGCCATATTCACAGTCTATATTTCTGAGATGAGGAATTGTAACTATTTACACTATTTACATTGTTTGGAGTGTTGTCCTCATCTTTATTGCCATATTCCCAGTCTATATTTCTGAGATGAGGAATTGTAACTATTTACACTATTTACATTGTTTGGACTGTTGTCCTCATCTTTATTGCCATATTCACAGTCTATATTTCTGAGATGAGAAATTGTAACTATTTACACTATTTACATTGTTTGGACTGTTGTCCTCATCTTTATTGCCATATTCACAGTCTATATTTCTGAGATGAGAAATTGTAACTATTTACACTATTTACATTGTTTGGACTGTTGTCCTCATCTTTATTGCCATATTCACAGTCTATATTTCTGAGATGAGAAATTGTAACTATTTACACTATTTACATTGTTTGGACTGTTGTCCTCATCTTTATTGCCATATTCCCAGTCTATATTTCTGAGATGAGGAATTGTAACTATTTACACTATTTACATTGTTTGGACTGTTGTCCTCATCTTTATTGCCATATTCACAGTCTATATTTCTGAGATGAGAAATTGTAACTATTTACACTATTTACATTGTTTGGACTGTTGTCCTCATCTTTATTGCCATATTCCCAGTCTATATTTCTGAGATGAGGAATTGTAACTATTTACACTATTTACATTGTTTGGACTGTTGTCCTCATCTTTATTGCCATATTCACAGTCTATATTTCTGAGATGAGGAATTGTAACTATTTACACTATTTACATTGTTTGGACTGTTGTCCTCATCTTTATTGCCATATTCCCAGTCTATATTTCTGAGATGAGGAATTGTAACTATTTACACTATTTACATTGTTTGGACTGTTGTCCTCATCTTTATTGCCATATTCACAGTCTATATTTCTGAGATGAGAAATTGTAACTATTTACACTATTTACATTGTTTGGACTGTTGTCCTCATCTTTATTGCCATATTCCCAGTCTATATTTCTGAGATGAGGAATTGTAACTATTTACACTATTTACATTGTTTGGACTGTTGTCCTCATCTTTATTGCCATATTCCCAGTCTATATTTCTGAGATGAGGAATTGTAACTATTTACACTATTTACATTGTTTGGACTGTTGTCCTCATCTTTATTGCCATATTCACAGTCTATATTTCTGAGATGAGAAATTGTAACTATTTACACTATTTACATTGTTTGGACTGTTGTCCTCATCTTTATTGCCATATTCCCAGTCTATATTTCTGAGATGAGGAATTGTAACTATTTACACTATTTACATTGTTTGGACTGTTGTCCTCATCTTTATTGCCATATTCACAGTCTATATTTCTGAGATGAGGAATTGTAACTATTTACATTATTTACATTGTTTGGACTGTTGTCCTCATCTTTATTGCCATATTCACAGTCTATATTTCTGAGATGAGAGTGTAACTATTTACACTATTTACATTGTTTGGACTGTTGTCCTCATCTTTATTGCCATATTCCCCAGTCTATATTTCTGAGATGAGGAATTGTAACTATTTACACTATTTACATTGTTTGGACTGTTGTCCTCATCTTTGTACCATATTCACAGTCTATATTTCTGAGATGAGAAATTGTAACTATTTACACTATTTACATTGTTTGGACTGTTGTCCTCATCTTTATTGCCATATTCACAGTCTATATTTCTGAGATAAGAAATTGTAACTATTTACACTATTTACATTGTTTGGACTGTTGTCCTCATCTTTATTGCCATATTCACAGTCTATATTTCTGAGATGAGGAATTGTAACTATTTACACTATTTACATTGTTTGGAGTGTTGTCCTCATCTTTATTGCCATATTCCCAGTCTATATTTCTGAGATGAGGAATTGTAACTATTTACACTATTTACATTGTTTTGACTGTTGTCCTCATCTTTATTGCCATATTCACAGTCTATATTTCTGAGATGAGAAATTGTAACTATTTACACTATTTACATTGTTTTGGACTGTTGTCCTCATCTTTATTGCCATATTCACAGTCTATATTTCTGAGATGAGGAATTGTAACTATTTACACTATTTACATTGTTTGGACTGTTGTCCTCATCTTTATTGCCATATTCACAGTCTATATTTCTGAGATGAGAAATTGTAACTATTTACACTATTTACATTGTTTGGACTGTTGTCCTCATCTTTATTGCCATATTCACAGTCTATATTTCTGAGATAAGAAATTGTAACTATTTACACTATTTACATTGTTTGGACTGTTGTCCTCATCTTTATTGCCATATTCACAGTCTATATTTCTGAGATGAGGAATTGTAACTATTTACACTATTTACATTGTTTGGAGTGTTGTCCTCATCTTTATTGCCATATTCCCAGTCTATATTTCTGAGATGAGGAATTGTAACTATTTACACTATTTACATTGTTTTGACTGTTGTCCTCATCTTTATTGCCATATTCACAGTCTATATTTCTGAGATGAGAAATTGTAACTATTTACACTATTTACATTGTTTGGACTGTTGTCCTCATCTTTATTGCCATATTCACAGTCTATATTTCTGAGATGAGAAATTGTAACTATTTACACTATTTACATTGTTTGGACTGTTGTCCTCATCTTTATTGCCATATTCACAGTCTATATTTCTGAGATGAGAATTGTAACTATTTACACTATTTACATTGTTTGGACTGTTGTCCTCATCTTTATTGCCATATTCACAGTCTATATTTCTGAGATGATGAATTGTAACTATTTACACTATTTACATTGTTTGGACTGTTGTCCTCATCTTTATTGCCATATTCACAGTCTATATTTCTGAGATGATGAATTGTAACTATTTACACTATTTACATTGTTTGGACTGTTGTCCTCATCTTTGTGCATATTCACAGTCTATATTTCTGAGATGAGGTGTAACTATTTACACTATTTACATTGTTTGGACTGTTGTCCTCATCTTTATTGCCATATTCACAGTCTATATTTCTGAGATGATGAATTGTAACTATTTACACTATTTACATTGTTTGGAGTGTTGTCCTCATCTTTATTGCCATATTCCCAGTCCTATATTTCTGAGATGAGGAATTGTAACTATTTACACTATTTACATTGTTTGGAGAGGTTGTCCTCATCTTTATTGCCATATTCCCTGTCTATATTTCTGAGATGAGAAATTGTAACTATTTACACTATTTACATTGTTTGGACTGTTGTCCTCATCTTTATTGCCATATTCACAGTCTATATTTCTGAGATGAGGAATTGTAACTATTTACACTATTTACATTGTTTGGACTGTTGTCCTCATCTTTATTGCCATATTCACAGTCTATATTTCTGAGATGAGAAATTGTAACTATTTACACTATTTACATTGTTTGGACTGTTATCCTCATCTTCATTGCCATATTCACAGTCTATATTTCTGAGATGAGGAATTGTAACTATTTACACTATTTACATTGTTTGGAGTGTTGTCCTCATCTTTATTGCCATATTCCCAGTCTATATTTCTGAGATGAGGAATTGTAACTATTTACACTATTTACATTGTTTGGACTGTTATCCTCATCTTTATTGCCATATTCACAGTCTATATTTCTGAGATGAGGAATTGTAACTATTTACACTATTTACATTGTTTGGACTGTTGTCCTCATCTTTATTGCCATATTCACAGTCTATATTTCTGAGATGAGGAATTGTAACTATTTACACTATTTACATTGTTTGGACTGTTGTCCTCATCTTTATTGCCATATTCACAGTCTATATTTCTGAGATGAGGAATTGTAACTATTTACACTATTTACATTGTTTGGACTGTTATCCTCATCTTTATTGCCATATTCACAGTCTATATTTCTGAGATGAGAAATTGTAACTATTTACACTATTTACATTGTTTGGAGTGTTATCCTCATCTTTATTGCCATATTCACAGTCTATATTTCTGAGATGAGAAATTGTAACTATTTACACTATTTACATTGTTTGGACTGTTATCCTCATCTTTATTGCCATATTCACAGTCTATATTTCTGAGATGAGGAATTGTAACTATTTACATTATTTACATTGTTTGGACTGTTGTCCTCATCTTTATTGCCATATTCCCAGTCTATATTTCTGAGATGAGGAATTGTAACTATTTACACTATTTACATTGTTTGGACTGTTGTCCCCATTTTTATTGCCATATTCACAGTCTATATTTCTGAGATGAGGAATTGTAACTATTTACATTATTTACATTGTTTGGACTGTTGTCCTCATCTTTATTGCCATATTCACAGTCTATATTTCTGAGATGAGGAATTGTAACTATTTACACTATTTACATTGTTTGGAGTGTTATCCTCATCTTTATTGCCATATTCACAGTCTATATTTCTGAGATGAGAAATTGTAACTATTTACACTATTTACATTGTTTGGACTGTTATCCTCATCTTTATTGCCATATTCACAGTCTATATTTCTGAGATGAGGAATTGTAACTATTTACATTATTTACATTGTTTGGACTGTTGTCCTCATCTTTATTGCCATATTCACAGTCTATATTTCTGAGATGAGAAATTGTAACTATTTACACTATTTACATTGTTTGGAGTGTTATCCTCATCTTTATTGCCATATTCACAGTCTATATTTCTGAGATGAGAAATTGTAACTATTTACACTATTTACATTGTTTGGACTGTTATCCTCATCTTTATTGCCATATTCACAGTCTATATTTCTGAGATGAGGAATTGTAACTATTTACATTATTTACATTGTTTGGACTGTTGTCATCATCTTTATTGCCATATTCCCAGTCTATATTTCTGAGATGAGGAATTGTAACTATTTACACTATTTACATTGTTTGGACTGTTGTCCCCATCTTTATTGCCATATTCACAGTCTATATTTCTGAGATGAGGAATTGTAACTATTTACATTATTTACATTGTTTGGAGTGTTGTCCTCATCTTTATTGCCATATTCCCAGTCTATATTTCTGAGATGAGAAATTGTAACTATTTACACTATTTACATTGTTTGGACTGTTGTCCTCATCTTTATTGCCATTTTAACAGTCTATATTTCTGAGATGAGGAATTGTAACTATTTACACAATTTACATTGTTTGGACTGTTGTCCTCATCTTTATTGCCATATTCACAGTCTATATTTCTGAGATGAGAAATTGTAACTATTTACACTATTTACATTGTTTGGACTGTTGTCCTCATCTTTATTGCCATATTCACAGTCTATATTTCTGAGATGAGAAATTGTAACTATTTACACTATTTACATTGTTTGGACTGTTGTCCTCATCTTTATTGCCATATTCACAGTCTATATTTCTGAGATGAGGAATTGTAACTATTTACACTATTTACATTGTTTGGACTGTTGTCCTCATCTTTATTGCCATATTCCCAGTCTATATTTCTGAGATGAGAAATTGTAACTATTTACACTATTTACATTGTTTGGACTGTTGTCCTCATCTTTATTGCCATATTCACAGTCTATATTTCTGAGATGAGGAATTGTAACTATTTACACTATTTACATTGTTTGGACTGTTGTCCTCATCTTTATTGCCATATTCACAGTCTATATTTCTGAGATGAGGAATTGTAACTATTTACACTATTTACATTGTTTGGACTGTTGTCCTCATCTTTATTGCCATATTCACAGTCTATATTTCTGAGATGAGGAATTGTAACTATTTACACTATTTACATTGTTTGGACTGTTATCCTCATCTTTATTGCCATATTCACAGTCTATATTTCTGAGATGAGAAATTGTAACTATTTACACTATTTACATTGTTTGGATTGTTATCCTCATCTTTATTGCCATATTCACAGTCTATATTTCTGAGATGAGAAATTGTAACTATTTACACTATTTACATTGTTTGGACTGTTATCCTCATCTTTATTGCCATATTCACAGTCTATATTTCTGAGATGAGAAATTGTAACTATTTACACTATTTACATTGTTTGGACTGTTGTCCTCATCTTTATTGCCATATTCACAGTCTATATTTCTGAGATGAGGAATTGTAACTATTTACATTATTTACATTGTTTGGACTGTTGTCCTCATCTTTATTGCCATATTCCCAGTCTATATTTCTGAGATGAGGAATTGTAACTATTTACACTATTTACATTGTTTGGACTGTTGTCCTCATCTTTATTGCCATATTCACAGTCTATATTTCTGAGATGAGGAATTGTAACTATTTACACTATTTACATTGTTTGGAGTGTTGTCCTCATTTTTATTGCCATATTCACAGTCTATATTTCTGAGATGAGGAATTGTAACTATTTACACTATTTACATTGTTTGGAGTGTTGTCCTCATCTTTATTGCCATATTCACAGTCTATATTTCTGAGATGAGAAATTGTAACTATTTACACTATTTACATTGTTTGGACTGTTGTCCTCATCTTTATTGCCATATTCACAGTCTATATTTCTGAGATGAGGAATTGTAACTATTTACACTATTTACATTGTTTGGAGTGTTGTCCTCATTTTTATTGCCATATTCACAGTCTATATTTCTGAGATGAGGAATTGTAACTATTTACACTATTTACATTGTTTGGAGTGTTGTCCTCATCTTTATTGCCATATTCACAGTCTATATTTCTGAGATGAGGAATTGTAACTATTTACACTATTTACATTGTTTGGAGTGTTGTCCTCATCTTTATTGCCATATTCACAGTCTATATTTCTGAGATGAGGAATTGTAACTATTTACACTATTTACATTGTTTGGACTGTTGTCCTCATCTTTATTGCCATATTCACAGTCTATATTTCTGAGATGAGGAATTGTAACTATTTACACTATTTACATTGTTTGGACTGTTATCCTCATCTTTCATTGCCATATTCACAGTCTATATTTCTGAAATGAGGAATTGTAACTATTTACACTATTTACATTGTTTGGACTGTTGTCCTCATCTTTATTGCCATATTCACAGTCTATATTTCTGAGATGAGGAATTGTAACTATTTACACTATTTACATTGTTTGGACTGTTGTCCTCATCTTTATTGCCATATTCACAGTCTATATTTCTGAGATTAGAAATTGTAACTATTTACACTATTTACATTGTTTGGACTGTTGTCCTCATCTTTATTGCCATATTCACAGTCTATATTTCTGAGATGAGGAATTGTAACTATTTACATTATTTACATTGTTTGGACTGTTGTCCTCATCTTTATTGCCATATTCCCAGTCTATATTTCTGAGATGAGAAATTGTAACTATTTACACTATTTACATTGTTTGGAGTGTTGTCCTCATCTTTATTGCCATATTCACATTCTATATTTCTGAGATGAGGAATTGTAACTATTTACACTATTTACATTGTTTGGACTGTTGTCCTCATCTTTATTGCCATATTCACAGTCTATATTTCTGAGATGAGGAATTGTAACTATTTACACTATTTACATTGTTTGGACTGTTATCCTCATCTTTATTGCCATATTCACAGTCTATATTTCTGAAATGAGGAATTGTAACCATTTACACTATTTACATTGTTTGGACTGTTGTCCTCATCTTTATTGCCATATTCACAGTCTATATTTCTGAGATGAGGAATTGTAACTATTTACACTATTTACATTGTTTGGACTGTTGTCCTCATCTTTATTGCCATATTCACAGTCTATATTTCTGAGATTAGAAATTGTAACTATTTACACTATTTACATTGTTTGGACTGTTGTCCTCATCTTTATTGCCATATTCACAGTCTATATTTCTGAGATGAGGAATTGTAACTATTTACATTATTTACATTGTTTGGACTGTTGTCCTCATCTTTATTGCCATATTCCCAGTCTATATTTCTGAGATGAGAAATTGTAACTATTTACACTATTTACATTGTTTGGACTGTTGTCCTCATCTTTATTGCCATTTTCACAGTCTATATTTCTGAGATGAGGAATTGTAACTATTTACACAATTTACATTGTTTGGACTGTTGTCCTCATCTTTATTGCCATATTCACAGTCTATATTTCTGAGATGAGGAATTGTAACTATTTACACTATTTACATTGTTTGGACTGTTGTCCTCATCTTTATTGCCATATTCCCAGTCTATATTTCTGAGATGAAGGATTGTAAATATTTACACTATTTTTATTTTTCGCACTGTTGTATTCATGTTTACTGTCATATTTACCCATAGCTGGGACCCTAGCAGGTGCTACCAATCCAGGTCAGGGTTGACCTGGGAACAACAGCAATTAAGAGGTGGTTCCGTGCTTCTCACAAGCTTTTAATCAGAGTTCTTGCTGCCGGGTGCAGTTTACCATCATACCAGGACCGATTATATTTTAAGATATCAAAATGTTAAACGATGGTTAAGTAGATATTTTAGACGCAATATAGATGCAGCACAAGGGCAAATGTATGGGTCACCCAGTGAGGATCGACCTCACTATTCAGTCTTAATTGAACTAGCGAGACAAGCGTGCTAACCATTACACTACGTCGGTGTGCCCAAATGATATTCAAATCATTAGCCTGGATGTGGCACTAAGTCGAAAGTATAGGATAACCAGAGAGGATTGACCTTACTTTTCGGTTGTAATTAATATAGCGAGACAAGCTTGTTAACCATAACATCATGTCGAATAATCAAATTATTTCCTAGGTGTAGCTTTGATGTAGAACAAGGTGAAAAATATAAGACACCCAGTGAGGATCGGCCTCACTATTCAGTCGTAACTGTTCTAGCAAGACAAGCTTGTTAACCACTACAACACATCGAAGTGTATTGATTTTCTTTACGTAGCTTGTATATGGTAGAAGACTAAAAGTATGGGCCACTTTGTGAAGATTGAAGTCACTATTTAGTTGTAATTGATCTAACGAGACAAGAATGTTAGCCATTACACCACGCCCAAGTGCCCATTAAACTCCGATTAAGATTGACTTTAAGTTTTTATCGTTTTTTCTACCTTCTTCTTAGGAACGTGGTTGAACATGGCCCTCCGGGATTTCCTATTTTTCGTAGTTCCTAAGGAGTGTTTGTACGTGTATTATTCCTCCCAGGTGAACCGATGCTTTCTGGAACCGACTCCCAAGAAGATGCTTTCCCGATCACTAAAATCTTAACCAGTTCAACTCTAGAGTTAACTGTTATCTTTCACACATATTCGCATAATTTGTCTATTACTCTGTAACCCCTCTACCTCTAGTGGCTCTCTGATTTTGTTCAAAATGAATATAATTGTAAAAAAGTGAAACAAATTATCTTTATATTTTCCATTTTTTCTCTTACTATGTCTTGTGAGTGTCAAATTCTCCAAACCATCTTTCTTCATTATGCGTAACGGAAATGTCTAGTTTCTCGTTTTTATTCTAAATACTAGCGTCATTTTTGGTAGCATTTTTAATAAAACGACCTCACAATTACATGTTCCGTCTATGGCGTTTACGACGTCCTTTTTCCTTTTTTACGGCGTGGTTCACCATGTACAAGGCCCGAAAGTCACTCAAGGCAGTGTGTTACAGAGTAAAAGACAATGTTTAAGCGGATAAGTTGGGAAAATAACGGTTGACTCTACAGTTGAACCGGTTGAATTTGTAGTGATAGGGAAAAACCGAGTTGGGTCCTCGGGGCAGTGGATCGCGGTGAGAAGCTGTTCGGGTGAAACTTATTTTACACTAATGAAATGCGAAGGCAATAAGTATGGTTCCCTACAATGTGCACTTTCAGAACGCTTTCAACGCACTTTATTCCACAAAAGCAGATAAGGGAGAAGAATGCTTGTAGAGACATGCATATGGATGGGTACATCAATAGATTTTGTTACAATAACTTTTCACCTTATACAAGCTCTAAGAGCCACTATAGTTAGTGGGTTACCAAATAAGAGGCACTGTTTAGGGGGTTATGTCTGAAAGATAATGATTAAGCCTAGATTTGAACACGTTAAGATTCTAATGATCAAAAAGATTCCCCTTAGGAGTTGTTTCAATAAAGCAGTGGTTTGTGGAAAAAAGCTAATAGAGTGGAACTATCTCACCAATAGAATACGATGGTTCGAAATAATGCGCATGGTATGGCGGGTCTTAGCTATAAAGCTTAAAACTGTTGAAAGTAAGGAATGTAGTTTATATGTGCAGCTTGTTTGCAGATAGCGATAGAGCAGAGAGATGCTTGAAACGTTTCGTCTGTGAGAGAGGGGTGATAGTTTGTCATCCACAAGATGGCGAGGTGTCTTTTGGGTTCTATCGAGACTGGAAATTCTGAACTGTGCAGCTTGTTTGCAGATGGCGATAGAGCAGTGGGAATTTTAAAATGTTTCGTCTGTGAGAGAGGGGATGATAGGTTGTCACCCACAAGAAGACGGGGTGTCTTTTGGGCTCTATCGAGACTGGAAATTGTAGACTGTGTAGCTTCAGTCTATTTTCAGCCTGATCTGGCCATTTGAAAATATAGTGGATAGCACGAGAAATGAAGTACTTATTCAATTGGTACAGGCAACCGACCATTTTCTCAAACCCAAAACTTGGTTAATTCAGGCGTCTAGCATCTAGTTACCGACAATCTAAAAAGAAAATCACCTAATTTGAATAGTTGTGCATATGGCAATACGAACAGGGTTACTAATTTTAAACTAGTGTCGAAATTATTGCATATTGAAATTACTGTAATTTGATGCATTCTTTGGATGACCAAATGTCGAATACCTTACTCAGGGGTTATCAAATAATTAAAAAAGAGAGAACATAGCGTGTCTCCTGACAATAAAATTCAGGAAATTTACTTATCTGTCCCCTGACGTGAAATCAATGCTTGAGAAGTGATACAGACGATGTAATTTCCTTTATAGGAAATAAACAAAAAGCTAAGAGCGTGTTTATGGCCAACAATATTGAGTGATGCACACCGGAGATTTTGTGTGTGTGTGTGTGTGTGTGTGTGTGTGTGTGTGTGTGTGTGTGTGTGTGTGTGTGTGTGTGTGTGGGTCTAAGTTCTTGTTAGTTATAAAAATGACAAAAAGATTTCCTTATTAGATTTGACCAAATATATTTATATATTTGTATTATTTAAAGACTGCAAAGGAACACAAATTCACAGTGACGTAATGCCTATCGTTTAGGACAGAAAAATCTGAGAGCCGTGTTCGAATTCCGTTTTAGTTTTTTACATTCACTTACGTGCAAATACTCGAGGGAAGTGCATGATTTCTTTACTCCCACCCCTGGAAAAGGAAGTATAATGACAGACTGGCTAGAGGAAGTGTCCTTTTAATGCCTTGTGACACCTTTTTTCATGAGTTCCCTGTATTCGGCTCTTCCTAAATGTGTCAGAAGACTTCACCACTATAATCAGATCAGATGTGCGAGTCGTCTGTCTGTTTGGTTCTCAGTCTACGAACTGATTTGCTTTACCCTCATAGGTCAAAAATGGTAGGGAAAACAAAATGGAAAAACGTTTTCGTTTGATGGAGTCCTAAAGGACGGTACGCGTAATGTCACAAGACAACTTTTTCTATATAGGAAAATGACGTGGCATGCCATTGTCTTTTCTACAAGTATTTTCATGCCATCAACACTGAGGAGCGTTATTGTTTTTTATCGTTTCACGCCAAGCAAGGCGATACCGCTAGTGATACGCAAGGGGCTATATCAAGGTTTAAGTAGAAGAAGAGCGACGAGAAAGACGAACCAGTTACAGGGAATGGCAGAGAAAGAGCAAGAGAAGGATGGGGACACAGGTGTGAAGATAGTTGCGAAGGTAAAGAGAAAGGAAAAGAACAAATATACCGGGTGATGTAGAAGAGCGAGGGGAGGACAAGGAGTCAAGTGAATAAGAGATGGGAATTGCCATTGCATTTAAATTCATGGAGGCTGTAGCCGTTAGGAAAACAAATATATGGAATGTAATTCAACAGGCAAGAAATGCGAGAAAAGAAGCTATTGGAGTAGAATTGTTGGCTGCATTTGGTATGCTTAACTGTTAAAGGGTGGGCTCTTTTTGCCAGTCTAGTTGCAAGAGTAAATTCTTGTAGCGGATGAATCAGTGGCCTAAGTTCGTCGGAGCAGAAGCCATGAAGATATTTGTAGAAGAGAGAGATGGAAGCCACATCCCGCCGGTGAGAAAGTGGCTGGAGTCGAGCCGCCAGGTCGGGACCAATTACATTACAGATTCTGCTTTGGAGCCTGTCGAGAACACTGAGATAAATAGCAGGGGAGCCTGACCAGATATGACAACAGTATTCCATGCACGGATTGAGATAATTGTCTTTTCTATAAATATTTTTGACCAGCTTCATTTTCTCTATTGCCTCGACCACGTGAACTTAAACCCACAGCGAAGTTGAAGTGGATGAAAAATGAACAATGTTGTTAACATTTAATACACATAATGGTCTATACAGTGTTAATAGGAACCTAGCATTTTTCAACAAGTAATGGATATGACGCTAGCCTGCTAAGATTTTATCGTTGAATATTTGGATATACGCATAAAAGGCAAAACTACATGACAACATTTAGAACACATACAACAAGTATTCTAATGAATAGAGAATTATGAGACAAAACTAAGTGAGAAGAAATGCCATTTTTTCAGAATCAATATAAAACACTTGGAACAAATAATTGATGCGAATAGGCATTGACTAGACCCATTATATTAGAAATAAACAGTGCTACTTTACCGTCATTTTTAGGGCTTGAAAGTTTTTTTAATCATTTCACCCCAAGCAAGGCATTCCACTGCCACTATTGCGCAGGGGGTAACATAGGGAAAAGTGACAAGAAAGAGTGGTTAGATTTAGGAAATGTCAGAAGGAGGGTGATAGACGAGTAAGGATACCGAGGATGAGGGTTGGGTAGATGAGAAGAGAGTTTGAGAGAATGGATGTTAGTGTGTTAGGAGATGTCTATTGACCTTACATTTAAACTCCTGGAGATTGTAACTGTCGGGGAAGCAAGTATGTGGAAGGGAACTCTACAGGCGGGAAGTGCGAGAAAAGAAGCTGTTGGAGCAGAAATTGCGGTTACATTTTATCGGTTTCACTGTAAAAGAGTGGGACCTAGTTACTAATCTAGTATCTCATGCAAATTCGTAACTAGGAGGCACCTGTGATCTAAGATCATCGGAGCAGAAGCCGTGAAAAAATTTATAGAAGAGACACAGGGAAGCCATGTTACGAGAGAGAGTGACTGCAGCCGGTCTGCCAAGTCGGTATCGATCACATTACAGATTCTCCGTTGTATTTTGTCAAGAACCCCGAGGAGAATAGCAGAGGCACTCGACCAGATGTGGCAGCAGTATTTAATACACGGGCGGATGGATTACAATCTTTATGTGCTGAACATGTATAACCTGAGAGCGCTTTTAATAGATTATAAAAAAGGTGCTGTGTTTTTTTCACTTCTTCTCCAACAGTTTATTTCCATAAACTTCCTACCTTCCATTTACTTGCTTTCCTGATATCTACAACCTCCAAAAAATGTAAATGCAACGTCAATTACCATCTTCTATCTTCTTGAATCACGCTCATCTTTTATCCTGTCTTCAAAATCCCCTGTACCCAGTCTTTTCTCTCCCTGTAACCACCTGCGCACCTTGGGGGTTCCGCTATGATTGAAGTGAAATGGTTAAAAAAAATATCCTGAAGAAAGCTTCAACGGTTTCTTCGGCTACCAAATTCGGGAATTCATTTCTTATCAGAACGATCAGAGCAAGTTTTCTGAAATGTCGTACCTTCGAAATCACTATTAAACTCCTCCAACTCTTTTCAACTCAACTGCATTGTTCGCAGATCGACACACAAACTCTCTGAAAAGTTCGTATTAGAGCGTCCGGTGCGAATGCCTAGCAGTATATCATGCCATTCCCAAATTTCTGTGCTCATCTTTCACAGTTGGTGTCCAACTGACCCTACTATATTGTGCCGTAAAAAAAAGTAAATAAATAACGTACATGTGCCAAATTTTAAAAAAATAATATTCATAAATATACATATTATTCCTTAACACACGACTCGGAATCTGATGCACAACGGAATCTTCAGATGCTGATTAGAGACGAACCGTTAAAACCTTATTAAAATATAATATTGGCGTAATCCATATATTATACGGGGATTACTTTCTTATTTTTATTGAAAAAATATATTGTATTTAAAATTTAAAATAGACGGATGCATATTTTATATGTAAAATAAACAGGTATTAATTGCATTCTTATTAAAATACATATTAAAATAAACGAACCCAAAAGTTAAAAAAAAAAATTGAAAAACAAACAACTAAAAAAAGGCAAATATAAAGCAATAAATAAATAATAATAATAATAATAATAATAATAATTTGTGTGTAAATCTCTCTCTCTATATATATATATATATATATGTGTGTGTGTGTGTGTGTGTGTGTGTGTGTGTGTGTGTGTGTGTGTGTAATATTCATTTGGAATTTATAACATAAATATGTTATAATATGACTACAAAAAAGACATCATTTGCTCTACTTTGTATTGAGCAGTATTTTAAGAATAGTGTTTTTTTGGGGGGGATACGGAATTTTATTATATCTACTTTATATATATATATATATATATATATATATATATATATATATATATGCTATTATTGTTTTTTCTTTGCAATGATATTATACTCATCAAGATCACAAATGATTCCATATTCTATTTTTCTCTTCATTTAAATCAAATTAGAGTAGAAGTTATTTTCTATTGTTATTGAAAATTGTCAATAACTTGATTCACTGAAATGTCTATATGTTGGTCATACCATTTAGATAGATAGATAGATAGATAGATAGATAGATAGATAGATAGATAGATAGATAGATATTAACAGACTGAGATAGATAGATAGATAGATAGATAGATAGATAGATAGATAGATGTGAACAGACTGAGATAGATAGATAGATAGATAGATAGATAGATAGATAGATAGATGAACAGACTGAGATAGATAGATAGATAGATAGATAGATAGATAGATAGATAGATAGATAGATGTTAACAGACTTAGATAGATAGATAGATAGATAGATAGATTTCTTTTCACGGTTTCCTATTAAACAAAAATACTTATCCTGATTTCACCTTTCCATCTATTTCGTTTTGTTGTTTGTTTGTTTTTTTCCACGCTCTACCCGACTTCAAGTTCGATTATTTAATCATTAAATCGATTATTTAATCATCAAATCGATTATTTAATCATTAAATATGTCTTAAGTTGGAACAGTGGCTATAAACTTTAGTACACACTTATCATTTAGATGCAGATAAGTGAGTAGAATATAGTTTATCTCCTCTGCTCATCCAAATGGGTCAAATCAAGTCAGCTGCGTGAAGAATAAAGTAATTCTCCAAGACGCTTGGAAAATGTAGGCAAAGTTCAATAAATTTATCTAATTCAACGACTAATTTCCGGTACCTAGGGTTTCAAATTAATTTTTTATAAATGAAAAAGCTTTCATATTAGCTGCAATTGAAAGCTAAAGGATTAGATTTACTATTTCTAGTAAGAAAAATACTCTGCAGCATTTCAAATAGAAATCATATTGATTAGAATTATTTCTCTAAAATGGCTGATTAACGCCGTTTTTTTTAGCAGACCTTCATTGGAATATTAATCTCTTTATTAAAAAAAATCTTCCAAAAATAGTCTGATTTGGAAAGAATATTATTTACTTTATGTTCAGAATAGCACAGAAATGTATTTTTATAACAAAATATTAGCTGAAACTTTAACCGACACGGCTACAACCTCCAGGAGTTTAAATGTAGGGTCAATAGACACTAACACACTAACACACACCCACTCTATCCAACTCTCTCCCTATGTACATCCTAAGTCGTCTACCACCCTCCTTCTGACATTTCCCATACCCAATCGCTCTATGTAACCCCCTGCGGTATAGTGGCAGTGGAATGCCTTGCTTGGGCTGACACGATTAAAAAGAAACAAAAAAAAAACATGTTTTATGTAATTGACGAACCGTTAACAGATGGTGTCGTAAGGATTTTTATTTTACATAGACATTATCTGTAAAACATAAATGACTTCAGCGCCTTTTTTATATAATTTTTAAGTACTCAGTAATCTTTAAAATTTTGGAAATTATTCTCTGTAATCTTAGTTTAGGGATGTTTCCTTTAAATTTATTATAATCATTGCTCTAATTGTCTGATAATGTCGTATATTGTCGATCATACTTTCAAAAATGGGCCCGTTACGTAATATTTTATATACACAAAAAATAATTATTTGAAAAATGTTGGTGCAAAGTTTTTGTATTAGGCTTTTTAATCATTGATTTGTAAATATATTTTTCACTTAATAACAATGTCACTTAATTCTTTCGCGGGTATCTACGTCTCTGTTTCCTGCTTCTCATTCCCACAATTTCAAACCAGAAATAGTTTTGCGAGTTTGAGTTTTGTTTAATGGAATATCAACCTCTGTGGTTATTTAATGCCAAAAAAGTGGGCTTTTAAGGGTTTCTTTTTAATGTTTGGCTATAGTAAGAAGGTTGAGTTAGTCAAATTTTAATGAATTTTTTTTGTTTTTATACTTTTTTATTTTACATAACTGAAAAAGTCCAGTTTTGTATTAAAAATGTTTTGCTGAGAATAATTATTTTTTCCTTCAAAAATGAGTTACGGTAATAAATTTTTCTTCCAAAATGTATTGTTGGTTATATTTTTTCAAAAATGTATATTTTTCTATAAAAGTCTATTTTTATGTATATATTTCTTTATAAGTGTATTTTTATACTTTCATAGTTTTTGACCCCAGTTTGGGGGGGTTAACTATTTACTCATAGCTGGGACCCTAACAGGTGCTACCAATCCGGATCAGGGTGGACCTCGAAACAACAGTAATTAAGAGGTGGATCCATGATCCTCACAACCTCCCAATCAGAGTCCTAGCTGCTAGATGCAGTTTACCGTCATGCCCAGGACCCCAGAAATAATTGAGAACTCATGGGATTCTGCACTCGATAGCCGGGAGGTCACCTCGGTTTAACCCTGTACCTAACTTCCTAAATAGTCTAGTGTGAAAGTAAGTGCAAATGCTATTCTTGTATGACACTAAACATATACTGTATGTGGAGTTAGCTGATTGAACTCTTAGTAAGGGAACAGATTGGGTGGACTATGTTTGGCTGTAAACATTGAATAAAAATATCTTTTATTTTTAAATCGTTTCACCCCATGCAAGGCGATAACCCCACTGATGCGCAGAGAGCTACATAAGAGACAAAGATTAGATAAGAGTAGAGTAAAGAGAAAGACGAACCAGTTACTGGGGGTGTCAGAGAGGAGAGCAAGAGAAGGATGGGAATACAGGTGTGATGACAGTTGCAAAGGTAGAGAGAAATGAAAAGATATACAGTGTGCCAAGTGGTTAAGAGATGGGTATTAACATTGCTTTTAAATTCCTAGGGGTTGTAGCCGTCAGGAAAGCAAGAATATGGAAGAGAGTTCCACAGGCGAGAAGTACGAGAAAAGAAGCTGATGGGATTAGAATAGTCAGCTGCATTTGGTTGATCTAACTGTGAATGGGTGGGACCCTGTTGCTAGTTTGGTTGAACGAGTAAACTCATATGGCGGTGGCACCAGTGACTTAAGTTCGTCGGAGCAGAAGCCATGTAAATATTTATATAACCGACAGAGGGAAACGACATCCCGCCGGTGAGAAAGTGGCTGAAGTCGAGCCGCCAAGTCGGGATCTCTCACATTACAGATTCTCCTTTGGAGCCTGTCGAGAACACTGAGATGAACAGCGGGGGCGCCTGACCATATATGACAGCAGTATTCTATGCACGGACCGATGGTTGATTTGTATATGTGCAAGATGGATTCAGGCGGTAAAATATCCTGGCACGACACAGTGATCCAACCTTCCTAGCAGTGGATTTGGCTAACGTAAAGATAGATTTGGCAGGTAACCATGAATTTGGTAGGTAACAATATATTTGGCAGGTAACCATGAATTCCCTTCATCTTAATTTCGCCTAGAATCTTGAGAGTTATAAGGAAGGAAGTTGTTGAAAGATGTAGTTTTGAACTCACTCAGTAGTGTTTTGACGCGGGTAACATACAAAGGTTTTACGCGGGTGACTGGCCAATCAATTAAACATGCTTGTTTTAGCTTTCAGTATATCCTGTGAATGCGAAATATTCTAAGTTTTGTTTTTTACTCATGATGTGCCCGAGCAATTTCAACCTTATCTTATGCGAAGTAAGCGTTTGTCTTTGTTTCCATTTTATCTAAAACTTCATCGTTGCTTATATGTTCAGTCTATGATATTATCAGAGTTCTTCTATAGAACCACATTTTTGTTGCCTCTCTTTTTCTGTGATGAGATTGTACAGTATGCACTGTCTTATAAGAGTGTTGTTGATACTATTTTTGTCACTTTTTCATTTTCTTTAAGACTACTTTGTTGATTGTGCACTCCGTCTGCGATATTCTCGGTATCCTTCCGTAGAACTACACTTGTGAATTGGTTTGGTTTGGTTTGTTTTACGGTATATCAACCCCTTGGGGGTCATTTTATACCGAAGCATTAGTTCCTTCGAAAACGTATTTTTGTTGGTAACATTTTTTCTTCAAAAACGTATTTTTGTTGGTAACACGTTCCCTTCAAAGATGATTTGTTGGTAATATTTTTCATTCAAAATGTTTTCCTGGTAATATTTTTCCTTCAAAAATGTTTTCCTGGTAATATTTTTCATTCAAAAATGTTTTTTTGGTAATGTTTTTCATTCAAAAATGTTTTTTTGGTAATGTTTTTCATTCAAAAACGTATTTTTGTTGATAACATTTTCCCTTATCATAAGATTTGTTGGTAATATTTTTTTTTTCAAAAATGTCTTCTTGGTTATATTTTTCCTTCAAAAATGTTTTCTTTGTAATATTTTTCTTCAAAAAAAGTTTTGTTAATATTTTTCTTTCAAAGAATTTTATGTATGTATTTCATAAAAGTCTGTTTTTATACTTTCATAGTGTTTTGACCCCCGTTTGTAGGGTTAACTATTTACCCATAGCTGGGACCCTAACATGTGTTACCACCCCGGTTCAGGGTAGACCTGAGAACAACAGCAATTAAGAGGTGGTTCCATACTACTCGCGAAATCAGAGACCTTGCTGCCGGATGCAGTTTATCGTCATACCCAGGACCCACTTCAGTTTATTTCAGGTTTTTTTTTTATCTTGTAAAACATTCAATGCCTTATAGGATAGTTGATGATGCGATTTTTATCCCTTTTTTTTTTCATTTTCTTTGTTGATTGCGCTTCGTCTGTAGTATCATCCCCCTTCAGAACCAAGCTTCGTTTCTACCAGTCTTTTGTCATTTGTGAGGAAATTGTCCAGCATTCGTTGCCATATAAGGGAACTGATATTATATAGCAGTTCAGTATCTTTGTTTCAAACGAAATATTATTAATAAGTAACACGATAACGTATTGTGGATTGTACTGACAAAATGGAACGAAATTCCTACACTGCGTTGACGAAAATAAAAGGAAAAGGTTTTAATATACCGTGGAATAGACGTAAAGACTACTCCACTCTTCACTGTCTATATTTTTGCTTCAGGCAACAACGACAAATCATTTCTGATAACTTATGTTTCCTAAGTAAGTAAAAAAATTCCAAAATCCTACGCCTCCACGGTTTAACACTCACGACAGATCTCAAGTGAAATGACTATATAGAATCCATAGCTAAATCCGCTGCTAAGAAACTCAGTTGTCTATGTAGGGCCAGGAAGTTTTTTTTCCGGCTGAAGCAATCCTGCACATATATAAATCTACCATCCGCCCGTGCAATGAATACTGCTGCCATATCTGGTCGGGTGCTGCTGATAAACACCTAGGTGTCCTTGACAAAATCCAACGAAAGATCTGTAATACGATCGATCCCGACTTGGCAGCTCAAATACAGTTACTTTATCACCGGCACAATGTGGCTTCGCTGTGCCTCTTCTACAAATACTTTCACGGCTTCTGCTCGGATGAACATAGCTCACTGGTGCTCCCTCTATATGAATTTACTCGAACCACAAGATTATCAACTAGGACCCACCCTTTTATTCTGAAACCAATAAATTGTAAACGCGAATTCTACTCCACCCGCTTCTTTTCTCGCACTTCCCGCCTGTGGAATTCCTTTCCATTTACTTGCTTTCCAGACAGCTATAATCTCCAAGAAATTAAGTGTAAAGTCAATAGTCATCTCCTATCTTACTAACCTGCATCCTCTCTCTCATGCTCCTTTCTCCGTCCACTCCACTCTCATCTGTATTCTCATCCTTCTCTTACCCACTTCTTGACACCGCTTATAACCTGTGACTCTTTCTTATAACGTTCCTCCTATGCAACCCCCTGAAAAAAAGTGACAGTAAAATGCCTTGCTTGGGGCGAAATGATTATGAAAAAAATAATATTCGCAGAGTGAATAACGAGTATTTTACGGTTGTCAGTCAGTGAGTTTAAGTTCCAGAATTCATTGCATTCACTTACGCAAAAATACCCTTGAAAAGCTTTTAATCCGTCTCTTCAGCCTCCATCTATGAGTTAAATTGCAGGACAGATTGGTTTCTACTGCCTTAGTCGGCAACCAGTCTACCGCGGGAAAATAAAGGTATCCTACTGCGGGAAAATCTTCTGCACGGTCAGTTATGTCTCTTATATATATATATATATATATATATATATATATAATATAAAATAAAGGCATCCTACTGCGGGGAAATCTTCTGCACAGTCAGTTATGTCTCTTTCGAGATATGATCGACAAATCGTGTATCACGTATTTACTCGTCTCGGGTTTTTTCTTTGGGCTACGTACTGGCTCGGTCCAAATCGCTTTGGCTAATGTTCATGTGCTTAGCTCCTTCTTTTTTTACAACCATTTTTTCTTTCCGTCTATATACGCGGAGGGTTTTTCGAAACGAGTATAGTTGGCATTTATATATATATATATAATCTTTAAAAAATTTTGTATATTCTACAAATCCATGGGTAATAAATATTTCGCGGCTAAACCGCCGCTCTTCTGACCCACATCAACAGTTAACAAATACAATATTTAATTAACTGTTGCTTGATTTGGGTGTGACGATCGGTGCCTTAGCGACCCTCCTACTGCATACAATCGTCACTGATGAAAATAAAAATGTAAGATTATATTTTCATAAATACGTAACCTCGTTGCCTGTTAAGACGATCTTTGCTTTTCAGCATAATAATCTTGCAGTCAAAATAGCTAGATATGACCGTAAGTTCTATACTAACGTTTTCTTCTCCTGCATTTTTCACTTATGAAACTCTCTTCCGGCTTCTTGCTTTCTAATCAACTTTGATTCTTAACAATTTAAATACAATGTTAGTCGTTATCTTATGTCTTCTTAATTACTTTTCTTTTATTATTTTCGTTCCTTAATAGTACTTTTCTAATGTTCATAGCCTCTCAAACTTCTTTGTATTCTATGTGCCTTGTCCTTTCAAGACGTAGGCGATCATGGCCTTCCACTTCTTCCTATTCCTGGCGGCTCTGAACTCACCTTCTCCTGTAACACTATGCAACCCAGGTTCCATCGTCCAATTCATTAGGCCCTTTAAATATGTTATATGATACTTTCCCTTGTCTCTTTTTCCCTCTATCTGGCCTGTTAGTATCAGGTTCTCCAAGCCCTCTTTCCTCATTGCATGTCCCAGGAACATCAGTTATCTACTGATGCTCAATATTAATTTCCTTTTCGTTTCTATTCTTTCCAAAACCTCATCATTGCTCACATGCTCGGTCCACGATATATCTGCAGCATCCTTCTGTAAAACCACATTTCAGTTACTTCAAGTTTTTCCTTCATCTTTAGTGATATTGTCCAGCATTCACTACCATATTAAAGAACTGACATCACATAGCAATCTAGTACTCTCTTCTTTGTTTCTAGTGAAAGTTTCCTGTCTCTTAATACTTTACTCAGCTTCTGGAAGGCGTTATTCGCCATGCCAATTTGCCTTCGGATCTCTGTGTCACACTTTCTACCTTCTGTTAGAACACTTCCCAGGTATTTAAATTTTGTACCTGCTTGATTTTAATATCTCTCAACTGTATCTGGCATTTTCGTCTGCCCTTTTTGCTGATAGCCATGAATTTGGTTTTCTTGCGGTTTATTTGTAGTCCTTTTTTGTCACTCTCTTCAACTACCTCCTTTAGGGGCTCTTGTAGTTTCCTTTCCGTGTCAGCAACCAGCACTGTATCGTCTGCGTACCGTATGTTATTCAAATTGTGAACTCCCATTCCAAATCCTGGCATAACATCTAGGGTCCTCAGAATAGTCTCGCTGTACAAGTTGAATAGATCCGGTGAAAAGACACATCCTTGTCTTACGTCTCTTTCTATCTTTGTATATCTACTGAATTGGTTTCCTGTTTCCTGCCAGTAGAGATTCATAATTACGCTTATGTCTTTCCCAAATAGCTCGAGGATGCTGAGCATCTCCATCAATTCTCTGTAGCGTATTTTGTTAATCCCTTAATGACTTTATTGCATTGCTTTTCGTGAAATGACTAAAGGATGATACATTTCAGGATTTGACACGTGTTACTTACAACAGAAATACCGACTGTAAATTAAGAATAAATTAATTGTCGGTGTTTAAAAACATTAATGCATGTGTTACTGAAAAAAACAGAGGTAATGTTTAAATTATCTGTTCAGATATTTACGCAAATGTTACTAAAAGTATTTAATATTTCAGTCAGTTAAGTGTCATACGCTTTGGGCGATCATGTCTCGAAAGAGACATGACTGACTGAACAGAAGATTATCCCGCAATAGGTTGCCATTGCTTTCTGTGGTAAACTGGTTGCCAGCCAAGGCTATAGAACCCAATCTGTCCTATTATTTAACCCGTAACTGGTATGAAGAGACGGATTAATACCTTTCCCAAGGGTATTTGTGCGTAAGTGAATGTGAGGAATTCAAGTAGAATTCGAACTCGGCTCTCCGATTTGTCGTTCTGAGTCGATATCCACTGCACCACAATGTATATTCATTTACTATTTAGTTATCTTGATAATCAAGAAGAAATGGATGATAAGTGATCTGGAATGTTAGGTTAGTGTTACTGACAAAGCAGGACTCAGTCAGTCAGTTAAGTGCCATACGTAACATACGCTTGGGCGATCATGTCTCGAAAAAGACATGACTGCCTGGGCAGAAAATTTTACCGCAACAGTTTGCCATTACTTTCTGCTGTATACTGTTTGAAAAAAGTTTATAGAAGCCAATCACTCTTGCTATTCAGCTAGAGGGGGAAGTGTATTTGTTAGCAAGAGAATGTAATGCGTTCAGCATAAAATTCGAACGCAGCTCTCCAATTTTCCGTTCCGAGCCGATATCCTCTGCACCACAGCGCACATCATACAAAAAGCTACTTTATTCAGAATTACTAATAAACAAACGTTTTTAAATTTCTTTAAGATATTGGCAAGTCAGTTGTGAAATATTTCAATTTTCTTTTAATTTTACTGACTTTTTTTATATTTATTTTATCATTTCACCCCAGTCAAGGCGTTAACACCACTGATGGGCAAGGGGTTACATAAAAGGATTGAATTATCACGCAGAAGGAGAGTGAAGACAAAGACTAACCAGCTACAGAGTGATAAAGAGAAATGGCAAGAGAAGGATGTGAATACAGGAGTGAAGACAGTTGCAAAGTTAGAGAGAAAGGAAAAGAAACAAGATACACGGGGTGATGTAGAAAGGGCTGGAGTTACATAAGAGAGTTGAAGTATTAGGCAGAAGGAGAGTGAAGACAAAGACGAACCAGCTACAGGGGGTGAAAGAGAAAGGGCAAGAGAAGGATGTGAATACAGGAGTGAAGACAGTTGCAAAGTTAGAGAGAAAGGAAAAGAAACAAGATACACGGGGTGATGTAGAAAGGGCTGGAGTTACATAAGAGAGTTGAAGTATTAGGCAGAAGGAGAGTGAAGACAAAGACGAACCAGCTACAGGGGGTGAAAGAGAAAGGGCAAGAGAAGGATGTGAATACAGGAGTGAAGACAGTTGCAAAGTTAGAGAGAAAGGAAAAGAAACAAGATACACGGGGTGATGTAGAAAGGATTGTAGTCAAGTGAATAACAGATGGAAATTGACATTACACTTAAATTCCTGAAGGTTGTAGCCGTCAGGAAAGCAAGAATATGGAAGGGAGTTCCACAGGCGGGAAACGGGCCAAAATAAGCTGCTATTTTCAGTGGATCATGGCACTTTCGATGCCTAACTTGAACTTTTTTTTGGTGGGGGGGGGGGTAAAAGTAAGGTCCAACTTTACTAGTATTTACCCTGTTATGCAAGAAGCGGATTCTTTCTTTCTTCAATGAATTTGGTAATAATTTTTTTTTATAATCATATCGGCCCAAGCCAGGCATTTTACTGCCACTGTTTTGCAAGGGGTTACATAGGAGAAAAGTTATAAGAAAGAGTGACAGGTTATAGGGGGTGTCAGGAAGTGGGTAAGAGAAATATGATTGTGGCCATAAAATGGGGGATCAATTCTACATTACAATCAATATATAAATTGATCTCCCACTTTATAACTGCATTTTAATAGTATAGATTTTTTTTTATAATCAGAATACTAATGAATGTGCAGTGGACGTAGAAAGGAGCATGAGAGAGAGAGAGGGGGTGAAGGTTAGTGAGATAGGAGATGACTATTGACTTTACATTAAAATTCTTGGAGATTGTAGCTGTCGGGAAAGCAAGTAAACGGAAGGGAATTCCACTGTCGGGAAGTGCGAGAAAAGAAACTGGTGGAGTAAAATGTGTGTTTACATTTTATTAGTTTCACAGTAAAAGGGTAGGACCTAGTTGCTAATCTTGTGGCTCGAGTAAATTCATATATAGGAGGTCACCAGTGTGCTGAGTTCATCGAATATGAATATACAAACTGTCATCTTTTGAGTTTGAACTCAAGTTCCGTCGATCTTTTTCACTCCGATCACTCACACGTCTCGTTATCTATGCTAATTATGTATGCTAATTATTGTCAAAATAATGCTAATGAGATATAATTTTCGAATATCTCAAATATAAATTCTGGGACATTTGGTAGAATATCAACAGTCAAGTTACGTTGTTATTATTAGTGTCTACATCTTTAGCTTTTATTTATTCAAATATGAATAGAATTGAAAGTTTATCAAATGCCTTATTTTAACAGACGAGATAAAGAACAAAAAACTTACTGACCAAACAGGAACCCCATTTTTCTAAGTTCAAAATCGTAATTTAGAAAAAAAAAGGGACATTCAACCTATAGTTTTTTATTAGCTCCCCACACTGAGCCTAAATTATTTTTATAAAGCTCCAATTACTATGGAATGCCAGGCCAGCAATGTGTCCATAAAGGTCAAGATAAAAATAATATCACGCCGTAAATTTCTCTTCAAGTTTCGCGCAAGGAGTGAATATGAAGATTCTAATTGCTTCTTTTGACAACGTGTTTTTTTTTTTGTTTTTTTTTGCCTGTCTCTGCTTTTCTTTTATAGTAATTATTATTATCGTCTTTTTAACATACTGGGCTTCCATACTTGGATTTTTGCATTAAAAATAAACTGACCACAGTCTTGATCCTTACCCTTGGTATTTTTACTGGAGATTAGTAATGAGCTCAGATTTTTATTTTAGAATCCTCTTTCGATTTCAGTCCTGGGCATGACGGTAAACTGCATCCGGCAGCATGACCTCTGGTTGGAAGGTTGGGAGGAGCATGGAACCACCTCTTAATTGCTACTGTTCCCAGGTCGACCCTGACTCGGAGTGGTAGCACCTGTTAGGGTTCCATCTATGGGCAAATAGTTAACCCCCAAACTGATTTAATCAGATTTTGATGAAAAGTTTTTTTTTGTTTTAGAAAACTGAAGATATTTTCTAGTTCTGCATTCAAAAATATATTGCTGGTTATAACTTTTTCCTTCAAAAATGTGTTATGGTAATATTTTTTTCTTTCAAAAATGTATTGTTGGCAATATTTTTCCTTCAAAAATGTATATTTTTCTATAAAAGTCTATTC
Organism: Ascarosepion bandense; assembly: GCA_037127315.1. NCBI lineage: Eukaryota > Metazoa > Mollusca > Cephalopoda > Sepiida > Sepiidae > Ascarosepion > Ascarosepion bandense. The sequence goes on from JBBBDQ010000343.1 coordinate 1,239,406, forward strand.
TTATGCATATAGTATAAAAATAGACTTTATATACATAAGAATAGACTTGAAAATAGAATCTAAAATTATTTATAAATAGAACTTTGTCTCTGTGTGTGTGTATGTGTGTGTGTGTGTGTGTGTATGTCCGTTACCTATAGCCTCCAAAATGGCTGAACCGATTTTCTTGAAAATTTACACTGTTGTACTATAAGCGTCTGCGAGTGTTCTTAGCTAGGTTTTGTGTTGAGGTACCCCCGATAAATATCGAAATTGATAATCGAAAAAATCGGGTTATAGAAGGAGTGGTCCGATTTTAATCAAATTTGATACACTCATAGACAAAGACATAAGAAACGATATTCAGAAGTTTCAAGGTTGCAGTTCTTACAATAGTGCAGAAAATCGATAATATATATATAAAAGGCAAGATTTTTCTGTCTGTGCCTGTTTTTCTGCCTGTATGTCTGTATTTTTTTTTCAGCCCTTTTATTTTAATTTTTGCTTCGGGTTTGGCTCTAAGTAGGTTTCTTAGTCTCAGCCATGATACCATTTACTCAGAGGCATTCAAAATTCAGTTTACGACGAAAAAACCTTATTTGATATCGATACCAGGAAGTCAAAATTTGTCTTACATCCATTCATTTTTCTTTCAATCTACGGTTTCGCTTTAATTGGAAACAACTATAGCTTTTTTAGTCTTTCGTACCAACGTCCAAAGAGTCTGAGCTCCAGGACCATGGATTAGTTTTAAAGCTTTCATTACACCCGAGCAACGCCGGGCTATACTGCTAGTTCTTAAATACACGTAATTACGATAACAGATTGGATCAGTAAGAATAAATAACTTCAAGAAGGATAATAATTTCTTTTTAATTTCTGTGCATTCGAATTTAAAAATACCTCTATGTTTAGCAAATAAAAAAACATACTCATAAAAGTCCTTGATAAGGACTTAGGAAAAACCGAAATCGCAATAATGAAAGTCATGTGACGGATAGAAGATTCATTCTTAGCGTAGATTTTATTAGGAAAATTAAGAGATTAACTAATAATAAAATACAGGGTGTTATAACTTTTTTTAAAAGTGTACACGTTCGTGTTCACTTTAAAAAAATTATGACTTTATTTGTAATTGAGATAGAAATAATTTATAAAAAAGGATTAGAAAGAAGTAAATCTATGTTTTTAAGGTTTTATTGAAATTTTATTTAAGTTTCCACATGTCCTCCATTATTAGCAATACAAAGGGTAACGCGATTTTATTTTAGCTTTCAAATCTTCTAATGAACTTGGTTTGGTTTCACTGGAAATAAAATCTAATGGAATCAAATCTGGAGGCCAATAAAATGGTCCACCCGTTCCGATTCATCTGTTAGGAAATTCCTGATTTAAAAACTGTCGAACACGCAGAGCAAAGTCACAAAGAGCTCCATCTTGTTGATTTATAACATTTTTTACAGATTATTTCTATCACAAATACAAATAAAGTTATAAATGTTTTAAAGTGCACACGGACTTTATGGACACCTGGTATAACAATTCTAAAAATAGACTTTTACAAAACTCGTGTGATGCATAGAAGATTCGTTTTTACCGTAGATCTTATTCGTCACAATAGTTAAGAACTTAACAACGATAACTAATAATGAAACAGAACAATTCTAATAATAGATTGTAATAATCATTTATGTGACGAATACAAGATTCGATTTTAATTTGGATCTTATTATACACAATAAAAGATTAACAATGACCAGTATTTATAACAATTTATACTCTAATAATACGCGGATGTGGTGCAATGGATATCGGCTCAGAACGAGAAATCGGGAAGCCGAGTTCGAATTCCAGCTGAATTCATTGCCTTCACATACGCGCAAATACCCTTGGGAAAGCTATTAATCCGTCTATTCCCGCCACTTATGGGCTAAATAACAGTACAGATTGGGTTCTACAGCCTAGGATGGCAGCCAGTCTACTGCATAAAGTAATGGCTACCTACTGCGGGATAATCTTCTGCCAGGTCAGTCATGCCTCTTTCGGGACATGATCACCCAAGAGTGTATCACGTATGGCACTTAACTGACTGACTGAATATAATAGTTGAAAACATGATTAAGGCTTCTACTGGGCATAAAGTATTGGATCAGTTATATGTTGTATTGATCTAATAAACTGATCCCCCATTAATTACTACTTAATAATATAATACATCTCTTGCTACTCTACCTATGAGTCAAATAATAGGAAAGATTGGGTTCTATAACCTTGGCTGGCAACCAGTCTACCGCAGAAAGCAATGGCAACGTACTGCTGGATAACCTTCTGCCCAGTCAGTCATGTCTCTTTCGTGACATGATCGCCCAAGCGTGTATCACGTATGGCACTTAACTGACTTACTGAATATAATAGTTGAAAATATGATTAAGGCTTCTACTGGGCATAAAGTGGTGGATCAGTTTTATATTGTTATAAAGTAATAAACTGATCCCCCACTAAATACTACTTAATAATATAATACATCTCTTGCTACTCTACCTATGAGTCAAATAATAGGAAAGATTGGGTTCTATAACCTTGGCTGGCAACCAGTCTACCGCAGAAAGCAATGGCAACCTACTGCTGGATAACCTTCTGCCCAGTCAGTCATGTCTTTTTCGGGTCATGATCGCCCAAGCGTGTATCACGTATGGCACTTAACTGACTGACTCCATAAAATTTAAGAATGGCTAGACGTTACGTTCTTACTGTAGACCTTTGCGAACTGATCAAAGGAGGTTCCATTTCTGTGAAGGAAATTTTGTCTTTTTTCAATTAAGGATAAAATTTTTGAGTTTATCATTGGCACATCCTAATTGCCAGCATCATTATTCTAGTGTAGAGGTTGGCAACTCATTCGACCCCGCCGGCCGGATCGTGTTATAATGACGGGTCGCGCCCCGAACGAAGGCCATTAATGAAAACTTGAGGAAAATTACATTTGAAGACTCCTGTCAACCTAAATATTTAAAACCATAATGAAAATAAATATTTTGAAATCAGAAAAACAAAAGAAAATCTAAAATTAAAAAACACCTAACAAAAATTACTTTTCCTCAAGGAACGTCAAAATACTTCAAAGTGAAAAAATCAACCGAAGTGAAATGGATGAAAATACGACGTGTAGGCTTGAAACTGTTATTAAAAATTGTACAATAAACGAACCACACACACGCACACATCAGACAAAAACGAAATACATATACCCATACACACGAGTACAAATAGTTGCAAACATATACACTTACATATGATAAGAACATAGTCCATTGAAAGATTCCAGCAACTTACATAGGGTAGGTAGCAGAGGTAAGCGATGGGGGGTCGCTGTTGGAGGAATAAAATAGAAAGCCGACTGAGACAACATTGTCCCTTTGAAGGTGTCCCCGCCTAACGTTTGTCGCCGGTCAGTCGGTCAAATCGGCTTTCAATTTTTGTTTTATGTTGTTTTTTGTTTTTTGTTTTTTTGTTTTTTACGCAGAAATGGAGGTGATTGGGTTTTGATTGTGTTTTTGCGGTCATAGTATACAAATTCGGTTGGTTGGTCAGAGAAAGATAACAGCAGGCTTTTTTTTTTAATTCGAAAGCCTCGGCTCTCATGATAAAAATAGAGCCATTGGTAATCAGACTAGAGGGCAGGTCGAATCCGGCCCGCGGGCCATAGGTTGCCGATCCTTGTTCTAGTGCTTTGAGTAAAACGTAAGAATAGTTTCTGCGTTTGAACGTGAATGGACAGACTGGATATGATATGGAACCTCAATTTCAAGCTTTACAAATCACTTGTCGTACCAATCTTTCTCTACAAGTGTGACATTTGAATGCGACTGGTTGAAACAGAAAAAAAAACGATCCAGGTGTTCGAGAACAAATTCTTCGACTGGGAACACGAAACCAATGACTAGGTACAAAGCAAGTTCAAAAGACACTTAGACCAAGAGAAATCTATTAAGCGTCGGTAGTGGTCATGGTTTGGTCACTACACGCGGCATAACAGCCTCTGTACGGCATTGTTGGAAGCGGATACAAACAGGAATGCAAACAGGAAGTGCTGGCCAGATATCAAAGAGTGGACGGACAACCTCTAACAGATCACTTTAGAATAAACTGTCTGTTTCTCGCCCGCCCCCACAACGATTAAACTAGTTAAGAACTAATAATAATAATAATAATAATATTGACGATAAAGATTATTCAAACAAGATTTAAATTTAGTAGATTCTATAGAAAAGCAAAACAGAAGCCAAGAACCAACTATTGTGGCAAAAAATATGAAAAAGAAAGCCAAGGATAAAGCTCTTGAACAGATGAAACAACGCAGGCAAGACAAACCTCAGAATGGCCAATATCCAGAACGTGCTAATAAATCCAATGTTGATAAAGTTAATACTCATCGATGGTTATGTGCATCTGGATTAAAGTCTGAGACTGAAGGCTTTATTCTTGCAGCGCGAGACCGAAGTCTTTTCACTAGGAACTTTCAGGCAAATATACTTAATAATGTGGATTCAAAATGCAGGTTCTGTGATAAATACCAAGGAACAATAGACCATCTAATCTGAGAATGTTCTGTACTTGCCCCAAATGAATAAAAAAAATCGTCACGATAGAGTGGGGCAAAATTTACACTGGACAATGTGCAAACACTATGGAAAATCTGTAAACAAACACTGGTATGAACATCACCCAGCACCGGTTACAGAAATAGAAGATGTCACCATTCTATGGGATTACACCATCTACACAGACAGAAAAATTAAAGCAAATAGGCCGGACATTATTGTTAAAAACCCTAAAGAAAAAATACTTGCTTATTAATTCATATGGCTTGTCAAGCGGATCGTAACATCGCAACCAAGGAATTTGAAAAACTGTCAAAATAAAAAGACCTCGAAATTGAAATAGAAAAAATATGGAAATTGAAAACAAGAATCGTGCCAGTGATAGTAGGTGCACTTGGAATGATACAAAATGGAACAAAACAACAGATTGAAAGAGTCCCTGGAGACCTCAACTTAAGAGATATACAAAAAATTGTCTTGTTAAGTACAGCCCACACACTTAGGAGAACTTTGTTTATGTAACGCTAGGGATGCTAGGGAAGATAGGAAAACATGAAATAGAGCCATAACAACACACCACGACCTGCCTTAAGTCTTCCCGCAGACTTGGCAGGTTGTGCAACCATAGCAGAAATCGAAATATGATGAAAAATGACAACATAATAATAATAATAATAATAATAATAATAATAATAATAAGGGTTAGAGATTTGTTTAATCACATATCAACCTCTGTAGGTTATTTAAAAATTAGAGTTCCTTCACAAATAATATTTTTTTAATCATTTCACCTCAAGCAAGGCATTCCACTGCCACTATTGCGCAGGGGGTTACATAGGGGAAGCTGGTGAGAAAGAGTGGTTAGGTATAGAAAATGTTAGAAGGAGGGTGATAGACGGTTAAGGATGTATATGGGAAGAATGTTTGAGAGAATGGATGCGAGTTAGTGTGTTAGGAGATGTCTATTGACCTTACATTTAAACTCCTGGAGGTTGTAGCCGTCGGGGAAGCAATC
>JBBBDQ010000343.1:1250000-1293867 GCA_037127315.1 Ascarosepion bandense
GTCAATAACCATAATTAGAGTAAGGCCAATAACCATAACCATAATTAGAACAAGGTTACTGACCATAACCATAATTAGAGTAAGACTTATAACCATAAATAAAATTACAGTAAGGTTAATAACCATAACCATAATAAATCGAACCATATATAGACTAGATATGAGAATAGAAATTTATATGAAAATAGAAAATTAAAACTTACAAATTTAATAGTGAAAATAATTTCCAAAAAATGATCTAATTAAAAATCAAAGATTCAAAATTAAAAATTGAATAGAGAAAGCGATTCCCAAACAATGATATAAAAAATCAAAAATTAAAAATGTAAGACAAATAACACATTCCCTAAACCCAATATTAAGATTAAACCTGCAAACTTACACCGATTGTAAAGACTCTGCAAAAATAAAAATAAACAAAAAAAATATCCGCACCAACTAATAAATTCCAACGGTCACAGACTGACTCCATTATCTTGCTAACACCCACCCACACACACTAACACTCTCCACAAAAAATTCCAACTGTCAACGAAATATCACAATATCAAAAAAAAAACCCAGCCAATACCCCTAACAAAACGACATAAATGAAAATGAAAAGGATTCCCAGTACCACATCGCCTGACGAAGCATCGGTACTCCGATGCAGAAACGGACGCGCCTTCGTAGCGATTATATATAGAGAAGTTATGTACATGTTTTAAAATATAATTTATAATAAATATTCACAGCTCTATATAGAAAATTATATATCGAGCACTGTTTTAAATTAATGTTTTGGACGTGGAAAGAATCCTTCGTTCTGTATTCATTCGGATATATATATATATATATATATATATATATATATATATATATTACTGTGCAAAAGTGTTATTAGGACAAGAACTATTTTATATATTATTTACGATAATCTTTTCTTACGAAAACGTGTGTCATTCGATAGGATTCGAACCTAAGAGGTCTAAGACGCGCCAGATCAATTGGTGGCTTTCCTTATATGGATAGGTGTCGCAGTTTCGAATCCTGCCGAATGACACACATTTTCGTAACAAAAAATTACCGTAAATAATCAGGCCGGTAGAAATAAATATATAATACTGTTTGATTATAAACAGAATGTCTACTTAAATACGAGTATCGATCAAAAATAATGTTCAAACAAATCATCTTTTTATATATATATATTATCCTACGTCTATAGCACGACTCGAAGTTTCATACCCTATGCAATCATCAGGTGTTTATTATAAATTTCTTTGTAGCTATACGTTATAATGAGAGGATGTTATTTTTTAGTTGTTTAATTGTATAGTTTAATTTGATTTGAACTAAAATTTAACTAAAATTTAACATGTAATTGGAAAGTAAAGTCTCAAAAGTTAAATTAATTAAAATTTAAATTAATTGGTAGAATATTTTAGGGCAAATTATTCAAGGAGAATTACTTGTCTTTATTTTAGGTACAAACAAAAGGCATTAGCAATAACAAATAATATAGGTCTACATAGAAGAATCTATGTTAATCTGGGTCAATGTATTTGAGCAGATATTTATTTCAATGTTAGCATGTTGCCATCAATTCCCTTTTTTGTTTAATAAATTAGGGTTATTTAAGATAACAAGTTTTTCTAAAAGCATAAATTACATTTATTTAATATTCCTAATCGCTCTGTTATAGAGCACTGTTTTATTAACAACAGAAAAAAAAAATTCTATCTGTCCGTGTACTATATATATGTATATGTATGTGTATATTTACTGATATCTTTACTTATATGTGTGTTTGTGTGTGTGTAACTAATTGTGTCAGTAAATAATGATCCAATTATTAAAAACTATTTTAGGCTTTCTTCAATGTAAGATTGAGAAAAATAGTTGAAGTATTTAATGAAAGAATGAATGGAAAATATGGCTTTAGAAAGAAATCGACTTTTTCTAAGTAATGTTCATATAATCTCAGCTTTAAATTCAAAACTTGACCTTTGCCCTAATCTCTCCGCTTTTTTGTTTCTATTTTTTCTTTTAGCAACGTAAAGGAAATCTCCTTTCATACAAAAGCACTGGCCCTTGCAAAGTAGACCTACATTTTTTTCTTCTCTTTAAAGGTCAAATCGGTATTTCACAAAAAAAAAAAATAAAATAAAAATAAAAAAATAACAATAGATGAACAAACCAAAGAAACTTATTCTAATGTAGGCGTATTTATTGGTATGTATGCTTTTTCTGGGGTTTCCTTTTTTAAAAAAGAAATGGTGGGCGTTTATGGTTTGTAGCTATTTTACGCCGTTCTTTATGCAAGGCTTAAAGTACTGCGATTGATTAGTCTGAATTCATGAAAGGAAAACCTAAGTTAAGTTTTATGTCCGTAGTTATTTATTTATCTCGGTGTAGTCTGACACAAGGCTAGGATGTTAGGGTGTCAAGCCCAACTGATTTAATATCACATCGTGTGAAATAACCATGCTGAATAGTGTTATGGTGAAACACACCCCTATTCCTCAGATAATGGACTCTCCCTCCTATATTAATAATAGTTATCAAGAAGTTAACTCGAGAAGTTCTTCGGAAGTTCATAGGAGTTCTTAGAAGATCTAGAGAGTTCTTTAGAGTTCTATTGGAGTTCAGTAGAACTATTAGTTAGTTTCAGTTTGGACATAATTGGACTAAGGCAGTTGATATTAGTCGGCATTTAACCGAATACTAAGGAGTCAGCTTTCAGTGGAAGATTACCAAGTTCCTAGCATTTTGGGTGCGTTAATTCGATTAGCAACCGACATAGTACGATTATAACATTCAGTGCGGAAAAAACAACTCCTCAACAAATAGTGAATAATATCTTCTTTTCGTATCGTCTGCTTAGTATAAGAACAATTTACGATATTCTTAGCGAAACGCCGAATACTATAAATTTCTGTCTGAATTTCTGAAATGAGCAGTTATCATTATTTACACTATTTAAATTTGAACTATTCTCCTCATTTTTGTTGCTGTTATCACAACGTTTCGACCGTTATATCATTCGGCCTTCATCTGTTGCTTGTTGATTCAGGTAACTTCCAGTAAATTCAGGTTAACCTTAAGAAATTTCGAAATGAACACTTTATTTAATTTACGTGAGTAGATTGTTTTCATTCCACAGTACGTGTCAAGTCAAGTTCTTGTGTAATATAAATTGCATTAATTTTAAGTCTAACCAGTCCTGGGATTGAACTCATAATGTCTATGTCACCAAATTAACGACCCAACACTTTAACCTATATTAGAATAGTTTATAAGTTTATAATTTACAGCTTGAAACGTAATCTGCTTGCTCTTGAGATGATTCATTCAATCAGTTAAGCGCCATACGTGATACACACTTTGGGCGATCATGTCTCAAAAGAGACATGACTGACTAGGCAGAAGATTATCCCGCAGTAGATTTCCATTACTTTCTGTGGTAGACTGGTTGCCAGCAAAGGATATAGGACCCAATCTGTCCTATTATTTGACTCATACGTAGATTGGGAAGAGTTGTATTATATTATTAAGTAGCAATTAGTGGGGGATCAGTTTATTACTTCATAACAATATGAAACCGATGCCCCACTTTATGCCCCGTAGACGACTTAAGCATGTTTTCAACTATTATATTCAGTCAGTCAGTTAAGTGCCATACGTGATACACCTTTGGGCGATCATGTCTCGAAAGAGGCATGACTGACTGAGCAGAAGATTATGCCGCAGTAGGTGGCCATTGCTTTCTGCGGTAGACTGGTTGCCAGCCAAGGTTATAAAACCCAATCTGTCCTATTACTTGACTCATAGGTGGAGGGGGAAGAGATGTATTATATTATTAAGTAGTAATTAGTAAGGGATCAGTTTATTACTTCAGAACAATATAAAATTGATCCCCAACTTTATGACCAGTAGAAGCCATCATCATGTTTGCAACTATTATATTGAGTCGGTTAGTTAAGAGCCATACGTGACACACGCTTTGGGTGATCATGTCTCGAAAGAGAGATGACTGTCTCGAAAGAAGATTATCCCGCAGTAGGTTGCCATTACTTTCTGCGGTAGAGTGATTGCCAATCAAAGCTATAGAACCCAGTCTGTTCTATTATTTAATTTATAGGTAGAGGGGAATAAATGTACTATATTATTAAGTAGTAAATATTGGGGGATCAGTTTATTACATGATAACAAAATAAAACTTATCTAATTGGCATAAAGTGGGGGGTCAGTTTTATTTTGTTGCGAAGTAATAAATCGATCCTCCACTTTAGGTTCCAATAGTATGGGTTGTCATTGCTTTCTGCGGTAGACTGGTTGCCAGCCAAGGATATAGAATCCAGTCTGTTCTATTATTTAACCCATAACTGGAGGGAAGAGAAAGATTTTTACCTTTCCAATTTTCCGTTCCGAGTCAATATCCACAGCACCACAACGCACATCTGCTAATTATTTCTACGGGTGACTAAAATTAATGTCACTATTGATTACCGATGTTTCGTATATGACTGCGGCGTATATGAACGTTGGTCATTATGAAGACACCTTTATTAAAATTTCTTTCATCAGTATTTGCTGATCCATCTCAATAAGTAATCCAAAATTCGCGAAAGCTGAATGTGGTTGAATCTGCCCTTCGGCCGATTTCGATAATTTCCGCTATCACCTTCGTCAGATAATTCGTTCAAACATCAACGCTGGGTTCTCTTTAATAATACACACTCAATAAATACCTGCTATCGATCTGCTTGGCGTATATTAATTTAGTAAGAACTAAATTTTGAGTTTATTAAAACGAACAGGTGTTGCTAAAGTATTCAAAGGAATATCACTACTCATTTCACCATTGTATCGGAACTTTTAAACACGAAGAGTCTTTTTCAATCTAGAAAAGGGACAATTATTTTGCTAATATCGTCGGAATTGTGATGTTTCTAAGGCATTCCTTTCAAATACGAAGTTGGGTTTAGTTTAATTAAGTTTGGCAAAATTAGGAGCTCTCACTTATTTCTTAGGTTGATGCAGATCTATTAAGATGGAAATAAATATTCCCAGCACCATATCTTGTGTAATATAGTAACAACTCTATAGAAACTTCAGTCAAGTAATATACGTGATACACGCTTGGGCGATCATGTCTCGAAAGAGACATGACTGACTGGGCAGAAGATTTTTCCACAGTAGGTTGCCATTGCTTTCTGTGGTAGACTGGTTGCTAACCAGGATTATAGAACATAATATGTTCTGCTATTTAACCAGTAACTGGAGAGAAAAGAGATTAATTATGTTATTATATTAATGAGGAGTAGGGGATCAGTTTATTACTTCATGACTATAGAAAACAGATACCCTACTTTATGTCCAATAGCAACTTTAATTATAACTCCAACTATAACATTCAGTCAGTCAGTGCCATACGTTAAACACGTTTGGGCGATCATGTCTCGAAAGAGACATGACTGACTGGGCAGAAGATTTTCCCACAGTAGGTTGCCATTACTTTCTGTGGTAGACTGGTTACCAACCAAGGCTATAAAACCTAATCTGTTCTTCTATTTAACTCATAGCTGGTAAGAGAGGTAATGGATTATATTATATTATCTTATTAAGTAGTAATTAGTGGGGGATCAGTTTATTAATTCATAACTAAAGACGACAGATCTCCCACTTTATGTCCAGTCGGAGTTTTTATTATGTTTTCCACTATTATATTCAGTTAGTTACAATACCATCCGTGATACAGGCTTGGATGATCATGTCTCGAAAGACTGACTGGCTAAAAGGTCTTTCCACTTTAGGTTGACATTACTTTCTGTAGTAGAACACAGTGTGTTCTGCTATTTAACCCATATCTGGAAGGAAAAAGCGACGGATTAATATCTTTTCCAATAGTATTTGCGCGTAAGTGAATACAACGAATTAAAATGGAATTCGAATTCGGTTCTCCGATTTCTCGCTCCGAGCGACACACATCCAAGTAGAAGCTTCTTCTTCTTCTATGTGCCCTGTCCCTTCAGGACGTAGGCGATCATGGCCCTCCACGTCTCCCTATCCCTTGTGGCCCTCAGCATGTTTGTTCCTGTTACTCCTGGTAACCCCCGTTCCGTCATCCACCCGACCAGGCCCTGCAAATATGTTATCCGCTGCCTTCCTCTGTCTCTCTTTCCCTCTACCTGGCCAGTCAGTATCAGGTTCTCCAGGCTCTCGTTCCTCATTGCGTGTCCCAGGAACTTCAGTTGTCTCTTCCTGATGCTCGGTATTAATTTCCTTTTGGTTGCCATTCTTTCCAACACCTCATCGTTGCTTGCATGTTTAGTCCACGATATCCGCAGCACCCTTCTGTAGAACCACATTTCCGCTGCTTCCAGTTTTGTCCTCATTTTCGATAATATTGTCCAGCTCTCACTACCGTATTGAAGAACTGGCATCACATAGCAATCCAGCACTCTTTTCTTTGTTTTTATTGAAATTTTCCTGTGTGTTAGTACTTTGCTCAGCTTCTGGAACGCGCCCTTTGCCATACCAATTCGCCTTCTGATCTCTGTGTCGCACTTTCCATCTCTGTTAGAACACTTCCTAGATATTTAAATTTTTGTACCTGCTTTATTCTGGTATCCCCCACCTGTATTTGGCATTTTGGGTTGCACCTTTTGCTGATGACCATGCATTCAGTTTTCTTGAAGTTTATTTGTAGTAGAAGCTTAGGATGGTTTATTTGACTGCTTTATCTTTAATGATGAAACCATTTATTTTTATTATGGCGGATAGTTACAAGCGTGACAGGAGAGGAGATGGGCTGATTCCATTACCTCATCTGGCATAACCTTAGACTGATGACGTCATTCCAGAAACAAAATTACGTACGAACTATTTTATCGTCAAAATGTTCTTCATGTTATTATTTAGAAGAAAATCCAAAGTATTTTTTAATTATTTTTGGAATTTTTTTAATCCTTTCTAACACGTTCGAAATTTTGATTAAAATCTTGTTTTGTTTACGTCATCGCCTACTTCAACGATTAACATTGATTTTTTTGCGCGTTTTTTTTTTCCGTAGAAAACACATTCATTTGGAAATTCTTGTAAAAATCAAAGAATTGTCCGATTTTAATGAAATTTTCAGGACTTATTCACAAATGAATGAAATTATTTAAAAATAATTTTTTTAGAAAATATTCCTAAATTTTTTTTTCAAATGTGCTACCCCCACTTACATAATTTTCCTGAAATTTTGCACATAATCTTTTTGTTCCCTGACAATTTTTTTTTTTTTTGTTAGAAGTAGGATTCTTTGGAGATAGAAAATATGTAGATGATTTACAAATTAGTGCCCAAATGAATGAAAATCTGCTCTGAATTGAAAAATAATAAATCCAATAAACTTATGACATTACTTAATTAGAAAAGCTTCTAATTGCTTTTGTAAATAAGTAATATTAAAGACATTATTATCTGAAGAAATAAAAATATTTTGATGAATAATGAATTTTTACGATAATTTTTTTCAAGTTTTTTTTATTTTAATTATAATAATTTAATAGTTAAAAATCTTATAAAATTTTTTATTTGTTTTGCTTTTTTTTGTTTTTTTTTCCTGGAGGTTATATAATAATTTAGTGGAAACGACATTTACAAGTCAAAAATTGCAAAAATTATTAAACGTAGAGGTACCGAAATATTTTAAAAATAATTTTTATTTACTACGTTACTTAATACGTTCCTTATTTTCATGTATGGTTGACTAAAACTGCCATTATTATGGAAAGGTTACTTAAATTTAAGAGTTTTGTCCCTTACCTTAGATTTATGAAAATTGCTTTTATGCGCCTGCGTAGAAAGCTGTCATCGTCTCATCATTAACAACCCTCCGTCAAAGTTCGATCAGATGAACACGACCAATCGTTAATAATTGGTTGTATATTACTTTTTTATGCTATAAGTTTAAAACCAGATTAATTTAACTTTCAATTTTCTAATTTTACTAAAATAAGTGTCAGAAATCTCTTGAAATATTTTTAAAATCGATGAATTTTTGTTTGTTTACAAATTTCTTAAAATTAAAGAAATGGCCGCTTTTAAGAAAATTTTAAGAAATCAAAATTAAATGTGACATTCAAATCTATGTAATTTCTATCTGAAATACACCATAATTTTTTACTTAATGGAAATAATAAATCTAGTCATTACGCTTTTAATTAAATTAAAAATAAAATCTTCAAGAATATTTTTTCATTTTAAAAATTTCATTTTAAACTTAGGTATCGAAAATTTATGCCGAAAAAGTAGAGGTACCTATTTTATATGCTTTTAAAATAGTTTTATTTTTATCGCACATTCGCTTTTGAAACTCCCTTTCAGTTCTTTCTACCCAGTCGAATTTGATCTTCAAATATTTAAAAGGAATGTCGATCGCTGTCTTTTTTCTCGTATTTTCTCGTATTTTCTCACACTCAGTAACCCCTTCTGTTTGGGATGAACTCATTTGAAAAAACATTATATATTCAAATATAAATTACCAATATTTACTTATATGATCAAAGAAAACTCTTAGGGACTTAAATATAAACCACCAATATTTATTGTTCACCGAATGCAGTAAATTCTTATAGACTTAAATTTCAATATTTAACAAGCCTGAAAAATACAATACATATAGACTGATATTTACCTATGCCCGAACTCTTACAAATTCTGATATAAAGGACCAGTATTTAGGAATAGTGAAAAAAAGTCAATGCTTATAGACTTAAATGTAAATATTTACCTGTACTCGGACATAGTAAATATAAACAGCCAATATTCGAAAGTTAATTTTTTGCAAATGTGTCAAGTTGAAGCAAATATTGCCAACGCCCTCTGTGCGTAATGTCAAAGCGATGTCATGACTTGTATTTACTTAGTGACAGCGAGATTACACATTCACTAGAAATCATTTTTTCATTTTATGCAGCCGTAAATTCTGTCGTAGCACGCCGGCATAGATTAGTGATTGCTTCCGTGAAAAAGTGATATTAGCGTGCCAGGTTCAAATTGCAGTTAAACCAGTTGCGTCTGCATTCACACAAGTATCCTTAAGAAATGTATAAATCCCGCTCTCTTTCAACAAGCTCAGTGTAAATAGAATGACTGGTTGGGCTTTTTAGCCTTGGTTGGCAACTAGTCTAGCTGAAAGATAAATGTGAATGTAAACTGTCTGGGTAGCAATTACTCTCAGCAAAAATCTACTTGATACGAAAACTGCAATTAAAATATCTAGCGTGGTGAGGTTGCGAGCCTGTGCACCATGGGGGTGGGGTCTACAGGATCTACAACAAAAGTAAATGTTCTACTGTGCGGCTGTTCTTTGTTTCAGTCAGTTAAGTGCCATACGTGATACAAGCCATGGGCAATCATGTCTCGAAAGAGACATGACTGACTGGGCAAAAGATTATCCCGCACTAGTTTGTCATTGCATTCTGGGGTAGACTGGTTGCTATAGAACCTAATCTTTCCTATTATTTAACTTATAGATAGAGAGAGAAATGATGTATTATAGTATTTAGTAGTAATTAATGAGGGATCAGTTTATTACTGAAAAACAATATAAAACCGATCCCCCATTTTATTCCCAGTAAAAGCCTTAATCATGTTTTCAACTATTATATTCAGTCAGTCAGTTAAGTGCCATACGTGATACACGCTTTGGGCGATCATGTCTCGAAAGAGACATGACTGGCTGGCAGAAGATTATCCGCAGTAGTTTATCATTGCTTTCTGAGGCAGACTGCTTGTCAATCAAGGCTATAGAACCCAATCTGTCCTATTATTTGACTCATAGGTAGAGGGGGAAGAGATGTATTAAATTATTAAATAGTAATTAGTAGGGGATCAGTTTATTACTGAAAAACAATATAAAACCGATCCCCCATTTTATTCCCAGTAAAAGCCATAATCGTGTTTTCAATTATTATATACAGTCAGTCAGTTAAGTGCCATACGTGATACACGCTTTGGGCGATCATGTCTCGAAAGAGACATGACTGACTGGAAGAAGATTATCCCGCAGTAGGTTGTCATTGCTTTTTGAGTTAGACTGGTTGCCAGCCAAGGCTATAGAACCCAGTCTGTCCTATTATTCAACCCATAACTGGAGGAAAGAGACAGATTAATACCTTTCCCAAGAGTATGTGTGCCTAAGTGAATGCGAGAAATTCAACTGGAATTCGAACTCAGCTTCCAGATTTGTCGTTCCGAGTCGATATCCACTGCACCACAACGCTGTTTACTGTTCTTAGTTTACTCGGATAAAATGTCTTATTCCGAAGTTTCAAATTAAAAAAAATAACATCAAGATCACTTTTGGGTGTCACTTTGGTTTGTTATCTGCGTGCCATAAATCTACTTTAGCATGCGAAGCTCCTGGCCTCAAATGAGTATGTTTAGCCGATGTACGAGCTGTTTATCGCTAGAAAATATATAAAAGAAACATTTTTAATATTTTAATTACATTTTCTTTTTGTTGTATATATGGTACTAGCATAAACTGCCAATTTCACTCGGATAGTTTAAGGAATAATAAAAATAAAAAACATATGATGAATTTACATAGCAAATACTGACACAATGTCCACCCTCGTCACTTTTATAGATATAGACTAGCTCGGTTTCACTCGGGTAGTTTAAGGAATAATAAGAATAAAAAACATATGATTAATTTACATAGCAAATACTTACACAACGTCCACCCTCGTCACTTTTACATATATACATAACAATGTAGAATGTCCCTATTGGATTAGAGGGAGGGGCAACATATATAGATATAGATAATATAAATTGGGGTGATCGATTCTATATTATAATCAATACATAAACTGATCCCTGACTTTGTGACCATGATGAATAGCTGCGCTGGGCTTTACATTCTTATAGCAGTTTATCCCAGTTTCACTCAGGTTGTTTAAGGAATAATAAGAATAAAAAACATATGATGAATTTACATAGCAAATACTTACACAGAAATCCAGAATTTATTTCAACAATATAAAGAAATTTTTTTACAATTGTCTTGTTTGTGAATATTCATCAACAGTCTGAATGAGGCAATTGTAAAAAATTTTTCTTTCCATTGTTGAAATAATTTCTGGATTTATAACTGTTTAATTATATATTGGGTTTTCTTCTCAATATATTTGCTCTAGATAATATCCATTGACCTCCCTCTTTTTATCTATTTGATAATATATATTAATTAGATAGAATCTTCTGGATTATCTTCTCCATCCTCATGGGTTGCCATTCCCTTTTATATATATATATATATATATATAGCAGTTTAGCCTGGTTTCACTCAGGTAGTTTAAGGAATAATAAGAATAAAAGACTTATGATGAATTTACATAGCAAATACTTACACAATGTCCACCCTCGTCACTTTTATAGATATAAATAACAATGTAGAATGTCTCTTTTGGATTAGGGGGAGAGGGGGAGAGGAATATATATAGATATATAGATAATATAAAGTGGGGTGATCAGTTCTATATTATAATCAATACATAAATTGGCCCCTGACTTTGTGGGGTAATATTATACATTTTATACCCCTAATATTGGCTTTCTAAAAAATTTCAAGGTGTCGTTAGCGTTCTAAAGTTTTGATCTACACCTGAGCGCAACTCCCGTCAAGTTAGATTGCAAAATGCAGACGCTAAGTCGAATCTATCAAACAAACAAATACTTGCACAACGTCCACCCTCGTCACTTTCATAGATATAGATAATATAAAGTGGGGTGATCGATTCTATATTATAATCAACACATCTATCTATCAAACAAACAAATACTTACACAACGTCCACCCTCGTCACATTTATAGCTATAGATTATATTTTACTATGTAGATATCATTCTAAATTAAAACTGGTGTAGAAATTTTATCCAATGTACATGTTATTTATCGCTAGAAAATAATAAAAGAAACATTTTTAAAATTCAAGTCTTTCGGCAATTCGCTGCCATATTGAAGGACATACTTCAAATAGCAATCCAGAATTCTTTGTTTACAACAAAATTTTCTTGTCTCAAATCAACTCAGCTCAGCTACTGAGATGCATCCTTGGCCATGTCAATATGACTTCCGATCTCCATATCGCAATTCACGTCCTCTGATAGCACGCTTCCCCGGTATTTAAATCTCTACACCTGTTTGATTTTAGTATCCCCAACTTGTAATTGGCATTTTGGGCTCCTTTTTTTACTGATGACCAGGCATTTAGTTTTCTTGTAGTTTATATGTTGTCCTTTCTTTCCGCTTTCTTTAACTACTTCCTGTAGGTCTTGTAGTTTCCTTTCCTTGTTTTCTTTGATTTTAGTATTCCCGGCCTGTAGTTGACATTTTGGGCTCCTCTTTTTACTGATGACCAGGCATTTAGTTTTCTTGTAGTTTATATGTCGTCCTTTCTTTCAGCTTTCTTTAACTACTTCCTGTAGGTCTTGTAGTTTCCTTTCCTTGTTTTCTTTGATTTTAGTATTCCCGGCCTGTAGTTGGTATTTTGGGCTCCTCTTTTTACTGATGACCATGCATTCAGTTTTCTTGCAGTTTATATGTAGTCTTTTCTTTTCGCTTTCTTTAACTACTTCCTGTAGGTCTTGTAGTTTCCTTTCCTTGTTTTCTTTGATTTTAGTATTCCCGGCCTGTAGTTGACATTTTGGGCTCCTCTTTTTACTGATGACCAGGCATTTAGTTTTCTTGTAGTTTATATGTCGTCCTTTCTTTCCGCTTTCTTTAACTACTTCCTGTAGGTCTTGTAGTTTCCTTTCCTTGTTTTCTTTGATTTTAGTATTCCGGGCCTGTAGTTGGTATTTTGGGCTCCTCTTTTTACTGATGACCATGCATTCAGTTTTCTTGCAGTTTATATGTAGTCTTTTCTTTTCGCTTTCTTTAACTACTTCCTGTAGGTCTTGTAGTTTCCTTTCCTTGTTTTCTTTGATTTTAGTATTCCCGGCCTGTAGTTGACATTTTGGGCTCCTCTTTTTACTGATGACCAGGCATTTAGTTTTCTTGTAGTTTATATGTCGTCCTTTCTTTCCGCTTTCTTTAACTACTTCCTGTAGGTCTTGTAGTTTCCTTTCCTTGTTTTCTTTGATTTTAGTATTCCCGGCCTGTAGTTGGTATTTTGGGCTCCTCTTTTTACTGATGACCATGCATTCAGTTTTCTTGCAGTTTATATGTAGTCTTTTCTTTTCGCTTTCTTTAACTACTTCCTGTAGGTCTTGTAGTTTCCTTTCCTTGTTTTCTTTGATTTTAGTATTCCCGGCCTGTAGTTGACATTTTGGGCTCCTCTTTTTACTGATGACCAGGCATTTAGTTTTCTTGTAGTTTATATATCGTCCTTTCTTTCCGCTTTCTTTAACTACTTCCTGTAGGTCTTGTAGTTTCCTTTCCTTGTTTTCTTTGATTTTAGTATTCCCGGCCTGTAGTTGGTATTTTGGGCTCCTCTTTTTACTGATGACCATGCATTCAGTTTTCTTGCAGTTTATATGTAGTCTTTTCTTTTCGCTTTCTTTAACTACTTCCTGTAGGTCTTGTAGTTTCCTTTCCTTGTTTTCTTTGATTTTAGTATTCCCGGCCTGAAGTTGGCATTTTGGGCTCCTCTTTTTACTGATGATCATGCATTCAGTTTTCTTGCAGTTTGTATGTAGTCCTTTCTTTCCGCTTTCTTTAACTAGTTTCTGTAGAACAGGGGTCGGTAACCTTTTAGAGAGTGAGGGCCAAAAAGCTGTTCATAGTCATGGAGGGGGGCCAAACAGCTATGGCTCCAGTGTCATGGAGAAAAACCATGTTATTAAATATGTGAATAAATTTTCTATGTGTTTGAAGAAAGCAAGGATTCAATATAATTTAATATCTGACGAGAATTTCGCAAAAAATGTATTACATCTTAAAAATAAATGTTTCATAAATCAGTATTGAAAAAATAATTTCCATTAAAATCGGTTGAAAACACTATTTTTATATTCATTTAAAAATGCCCGCTCACGAAAGCAATTTCACAGAAGTGAAAGTGAAGTCGTACGCTAATT
Organism: Ascarosepion bandense; assembly: GCA_037127315.1. Classification (NCBI taxonomy): domain Eukaryota; kingdom Metazoa; phylum Mollusca; class Cephalopoda; order Sepiida; family Sepiidae; genus Ascarosepion; species Ascarosepion bandense. The sequence goes on from JBBBDQ010000343.1 coordinate 1,264,065, forward strand.
TTGGCAATCCCTACAATTAAAAAAGAAAAGTAAAACACATTCTTCATGTAAAAAGAAATATTTTTTTTAAATTTCGACGCAATATATTCAGACTATCAACTGTCACTTTGATTTGGTTTACCTGTATTTATATCATGTTCAGAGTCAGGTAGCGGACCGGACAAGATTCACTCGAGGGTAGGATGTAGAACGTCTTGCAGTTTCTTTTCTGTATCTTCTATCAGCACCGTGTCATCTCAGTCAGTTAAGTGCCATACGTGAAACACGCTTGGGCGATCATGTCTCGAAAGAGACATGACTGACTGGGCAGAAGATTATCCCGCAGTAAGTTTCTATTTCTTTCTGCGGTAGACTGGTTGCCGGCCAAGGCTATAGAATCCAACCTGTCCTGTTATTTAACCCATAACTGGAGTGAAGAGACGGATTAATACCTTTCCCAAGGGTATTTGCGTGTCATCTACGTGTCTTATATTATTCAGATTGTGTCCACCATCGATGAATCCTGGCAAGTCTTCTAGAGCACTCAGAACAGTCTCGCTGTATAGACTGAATAGATCTGGTGAGAAGACTTATCCTTGTCTTACACCTCTTTCTATCTTTGTGTATCTGCTGAACTTGTTCCCTGTCTGTATGCAGGCAGTTTGCTGCCAATACAGGTTCTTGGTTATTCTAAGGTCTTTCCTTAATATTTTAAGGTTGCCGAGCGTCTCTATTAGTTCTTTGCGCTGTACTTTGTCAAACGTCTTTGCGTGGTTGATATAGCATTTCTATTTCTGATAACATTGTAAGCATAAATATCGCGTTCCTTGTTACAGCGTCCTTGATGAAGTAGAATTGGTATTATCCAATGTACATGATGTTAATTTTTTTTTTTTAATAATCATATCTCCTCAAGCAAGGCATTTTACTGTCACTGTTTGCAGAGGTTTACATAGGAGGAAAGTTATGAGAAAGAGTGATAGGTTATAGGGGCTGTCAGGAAATGGGTAAGAGAAGGATGAGAGTGGAGTGGACGGAGAAAGGAGCATGAGAGAGAGGATGCAGTTTTACATTTAAATTTGTGGAGATTGTAGCTGTCGGGGAACAAGTAAACGGAAGGGAATTCCACAGACGAGAAGTGCGAGAAAAAAGCTACTGGAGTAGAATTTGCGTTTACAGTTTATTGGCTTTACAGTAAAAGGGTGGGACCTAGTTGCTAATCTTGTGGATCGAGTAAATTCATATATAGGGATCACCAGTGAGCTATGTTCTTCGGAGCAGAAGCCGTAAAAGTATTGGTAGAAGAGACACAGGGAAGCCACATTGCGCCGGTGAGAAAGTGACTATATCTGAGCTGATAAGTCGGGATCGATCACATTACAGATTCCCCGTTGGATTTTGTCAAGGACACCTAGGTGGATAGCAAGAGCACTCGACCAGATATGGCAGTAATATTCAATGCACGGGCGGATGGTACATTTATATATGTACAGGATTGTTTCAGACGAGAAAAACTTCCTGGCCCTGCACAGAAAACCGACTTTCTTAACAGTAGATTTAGCTATGGATTCTATATAGTCATTTCACTTGAGGTCTGTTGTAATCGCTTGAATATACATAAAAGAAACATTTTTAATTTTCTGATTTCATTTTCTTATAGATGTAATTCTGTTTTACTATGTAGATATCATTACAAAAGAAATTTTTTACGGTGTCGATACTTATCATCAACTTGTACAGCGAGAATATTTTGAGGACCCTAGAAGTTATGCCTGGATTCGTAATCGGAGGCCACAATTTAAACAACCTAAGATACGCAGATGATACAGTGCTGATAGCAGACACAGAAAGGAAAATACAAGACCTCCTACAGAAGGTAGCTGAAGAAAGTGACAAGAAAGGAGTAAAAATAAATTGCAAGAAAACCGAATGCATGGTCATCAGTAAAAAGAGCATCTCAATATGCCAAATAAAGTTCGGGGATCCTAGAATCAAGCAGGTACAAAAATTTAAATACCTGGGAAGTGTTCTAACAGAAGACGAAAATTGCGACACAGAGACCCGAAGGCGAATTGGCATAGCGAAGGAATCATTGCAGAAGTTGAGTAAGGTATTAAGAAACAGGAAAATTTCGCTAGAAACAAAGAAGAGAGTGCTGGATTGCTATGTGATGTCAGTTCTTCAATATGGCAGTGAATTTTGGACAATATCATCAAAGATGAAAGAAAAACTTGAAGCAACTGAAATGTGGTTCTACAGAAGGATGCTGCGAATCTCATGGATCGAGCATGTGAGCAATGATGAGGTCTTGGAAATGATGGAAACAAAAAGGAAATTAATGATGAGCATCAGGAAGAGACAGCTGAAGTTCCTGGGACATGCAATGAGGAAGGAGGGCTTGGAGAACCTGATACTAATAGGCCAGATAAAGAGAAAAAGAGACAGGGGAAAGCAGTGGATAACATATTTGAAGGACCTGATCAGGTGGATGACGGAACGAGAGTTGCATGGTGTAACAGAAGAAGGCGTGCTCAGAGCCACCAGGGATAGGGAAATGTGGAAAGCCATGATCGGGACAGGGCATATAAAAGAAGAAAGTGTAAAATTGTGTTGGGTCAGAAGCTGAATGTTTAATTCAAGAGAATCACTTGTATTTTATTATTTTCGGGGAACGAAAGGCATTGAAGAATAAATAATAAAACTTTACAACTACAATAGTCCTTCTATTTGGTCCTCTAAATCCTCTTGACTGTAACCCCCTTTGTGTGGGGGCAGTTGAGCGCCAGACCAACAAAACTCTTTCAAAGATGAAAAGAAGGCAAGGATTATGGCAGCAAATACCAACATAAACAAGAAGACTGTCCAAAACGTAGCATGGAATTCTGAAATCGTCAGGAGGTAGTGATTGAAGCCAATATTTTTTATACGGTCAAATACATAATCATTCAGTTAAGTGCTATACGTGATACACGCTTTGGGCGATCATGTCTCGAAAGAGACATGACTGACTTAGCAGAAGATCATCCCGCAGTAGATTGCCATTACTTTCTGCGGTAAATTGGTTGCCAGCCAAGACTATACAAACCAACCTGTCCTATTATTTGACTCATAGGTAGAGTGGGAAGAGATGTATTATATTATTAAGTAGTAATTAGAGGGGGATCACTTTATTACTTCATAACAAAATAAAACTGATCCCCCACTTTATGCCCAGTAGAAGCCTTAATCATATTTTCAACTATTATATTGAGCCAGTCAGTTAAGTGCCATACGTGATACACGCTTTGGGCGATCGTCTCGAGCAGCTAAGAGACCTGACTGACTGGGCAGAAGATTATCCCGCAGTAGGTTGCCATTACTTTCTGCGGTAGATTGGTTGCCAACCAAGGCTATAGAAACCAATCTGTCCTATTATTTAACCTATAACTGGAGAGAAGAGACTAATTAATGCCTTTTTCAAGGATATTTTTGCGTAAGTGAATGCAAGGAATTCGAACTGGAATATCAAAGAAAATAGCTCATGAAAACAAATGAGAAATTGTCTTTAGAAAAGGAACAAGGGAACTCTGTTATGATAGAGGGAAAGTCACTACAACAAAGATGCCACGTCAGGACCAATAACATTGCATATATCTTTTTGGATTTTATCAAAAATCTCTAAATACATCACACGATTAACTCAACAAATGTGGTATATAATATAATATGAATAAAATATAAATATAAAAAATAGATATAATTTTAATATAAACTATTGAAAAATGTTTTTAGTTTTTTACATTTTCTTATTTTTAATTGTTAATTTTTTAATTTGGATATTTTATATTTTATTTTGTTTAATAATATATAGTTCATAATTCATTATTCTCATAAAAAGGGGCGATGTAAACATACATTCACTTGGTTTAGTGATCATACAAATATCCGGTAATTTTTGCCAAAATCAATTTTACTGCGGAAGCGTTGAATTGAATAACAGAATTTGACATAATATCATATATATATATATATATATATATATATATTGCAAGAAAGTGATAGAACACGTAGATTTTAAACCCACTGTCCAAGCATTTACTTTTATAAAGAGTGCTCGAGACAAAGTAGAGCTTTATATTGTAACAGTTGTCACAATGGTTTATAAAAGCATAATATCACTACACAAAAATTTTTGTGTTTCGGAGCACAAGTGCTCCTCGTTTGGTGATTAGTGAAAATGAAAATAAATGGGGAAAACGATTCATTCTTGGGAATATGATATGTAAGTGATGTGTAGTATGAAAATTTAGTATGTCTAAGTCGGTCTGTCTGTCTGTATATATATCAAACGATTGAAGGAAAATGGCATAAATTGATTAATTTGAGATTCGATGAAATGATTTTTTACTCTGACTTTCATTAGGTATTTTTTTCTTTTTTTATCCTATTTGTCCTTATTTTATTCTTTTTTTTTATTTCTCTTCCTCTTTTTTCTTATTATTTTCTTATTTTCTTTTTTTTTCTGATGTTTTCTTTCTTACGTCATTTCCGGTTGTTTGCCTCTTCCCTTTTTTAACCCTTCTATTTTTTTTAATCTTTTTTTCTTGACCTTTATTTCTTTCTTTCTCTTTTTCTTCTATTCCCTTATTTTCTCCTCCTCTTTTTTCTTTTTCTTTCTATATTTCTTTCTTTCTCTTCTTTGTTTCACGCCTTTTCTCTTTTTCTTCCCCGCTGATTTTCTTTAGCTTTTTTCTTTTTTTCTTTTATTTATTCTCTTTCTCTTTTTTTCTTTTTTTGTGCATTTCTTCCTTATATTTTACTTTCTCCTTACTTATTATTTTTCTATTGCTTGATTTACTTCTTCAGATTTATTATAATAGAGAAGATTTTTATTATAATAGAGGAGATTTTTATTATAATAGAGGAGATTTTTATTATAATAGAGGAGATTTTTATTATAATAGAGAAGATTTTTATTATAATAGAGAAGATTTTTATTATAATAGAGGAGATTTTTATTATAATAGAGAAGATTTTTATTATAATAGAGAAGATTTTTATTATAATATAGAAGATTTTTATTATAATAGAGAAGATTTTTATTATAATAGAGAAGATTTTTATTATAATAGAGGAGATTTTTATTATAATAGAGAAGATTTTTATTATAATAGAGGAGATTTTTATGACATACTTAATTGAAAAGAGCATTTTAAGAAAAGAAATTAAAAAAAACACTGACAATGTTAAACAATATGTTGGCAATATTTCAAGTATATGCATAGTGACTGAAAAGTAATTGGCCATTTTAAAATACTTATAATTTATTTATCATCATTATTACTAGGGGAACCCGTGGAATTTCCACGGAAGGATAATTCTGATTTCCTGGAAAATTTTTACTTTGTCATACTACAAAAAATATTAACGTCTTCAAACATAAAGGTACTGGATAATAAAATAACGATAACACAGAGTGTAATTTTATTAAAATATCTATAAAAGTAATTTCCATAGAAGCTACTTTACTGTAATCTTATATTAAGCGGCATATGCACAGACCATAACCAAAATACTGTACGCCATTTTGTGAGATATTTTGAAAGAGAATTTTTTTTTTTTATTAAGGAAAAATCATGGCTCCCGTGTCCATTGTAAACAGAAAAGACAAACTGAGTAATGGCCAAGGGTGTAGAGGCCAGAAATTTCGTTATTAGGTCGCGGGATACGACAACAAACCTACCTATTTTTACTATATTGTACAGTACACACACATATACACACACAATTACTTTACAACCACCAGCTTTAGCTGCTATTGCTATAGTAATGCTATAGGCTCTCTCCTCCTACTCTCTCACTCTGTACTACCCTTGCGTTTGGAAAAGGTGAGAGAAAGACTGAGGAGAGGTAGAGGGGAAGGAAAAGCTCGTGTAGAGAGTAAGTGGCGTAACAGGCAGAGGAATTAAGTAACTAAGGAAGGAAGAAGCAGAATTATTATATGATTCTTCTTGTTCCTTCCTTAATTAGTTACTTAGTTACTCAGTTCCTCCGTCCGTAACGCCATTGAAAAAAGATAACACACTTAATTTCTACACGAGCTTTTCCTTCCCTTTTATGTTTTTATAATCTCCTCGGCCCTTTCTCTCATCTTAGGAAGTTCCATGGGTTCCGCTAGTCAACTATAATTTTTACAGGAAATGGGTATGAATTGATAAAGTTTATTATGGGGTTTTATTTAAAATTCGATATGGGCCCCAGATTTCGCTACTAACTCCCCGATCTGCCCAGGAAGCGCGTCAACTGATTTCATCAAGAACTCTTGTGGTATGGAAGATAATTTCTTGTATTCGTCCTTCAAGTTCTTCGAAATCTTCGTTTGGTATAGCAGACTTGCTCTTTTAACAAACGCCAAAAAAAGTCAAGGATGTTATGTCAGAACTCCTGGCCACTCATACATAAAACAGGATGTTACATTTCAATTACCGTATATACAGGGTGTCCATAAAGTTCGTGTGCCTTTTTAAAAAATTATAGATTTATTTGTATTTACGATAGAAATAATTTGTAAAGATGATTAGAAAGAAGTAAATCTATATTTTTCGAGGTTTTATTGAAATTGTATTTAAGTTTCCACATGTCCGCCATCATTAGCAATACAAGGGGTAATACGATTTTCCAGTTCACGGAAAAGATTTGCCAAATGATTTACAGTAATGCCTGAAATCACATTAGTTATTTTAGCTTTCAAATCGTCTAATGAACTAGGTTTGGTTGCATACACAATTGTTTTCACATGAAAAAATCTAATAGTCAAATCTGGTGAACGTGGAGGCCAATAAAAAGGTCCATCCTTTCCGATCCGTCTAAAAATTGTTGCAAATTTTGTGGTAAAGAATTATTCAATAACTCTAATTAAAATTAGGTACATTAAACTTCATAACATTTTTTACAGATTATTTCTATCACAAATACAAATACGCACACGGACTTTATGGACCCCTATATATATATATATATATATATATAGTCTGCAAAGTAATAAATGTTGAAACAATTTATCACTTGGCAGACTCTAGGATTTCGTGTAATATTTGTCATCAAAATCAGACGGTCTGATAATTTTACGGATTTATTAATTGTTATCATACCCGTTAATAATCATTCAATTTATTACATACCATTTGGTAATAATAGACTTTCTTTTTAATTGTATCACCCCGAGCAAGGCGGTAATGCCACTGATGTGCAGAGGGATACATAAGAATAAAAAGATTAATTAGAAGAGAGTGAAAAGGAAGACGAACCAGTTAGAAAGGAGCAAGAGAAGGATGGGAATACAGGTGTGGTGATAGTTGCAAAGGTGGAGAGAAAGGAAAGGATATACAGGGTAGTGAAGAAAGAACTTAAGTGGTTAAGAGATGAGTATTGACATTGCATTTAAATTCTTGGAGGTTGTAGCCGCCAGGAAAGCAAGAATATGGAAGCGAGTTCTACAGGCGGGACGTGTGAAAAAAGAAGCTGCAGGGGTAGAATTGTCGTTTGCATTTGGTTAATCTAACTGTGAATGGGTAGGATCCAGTTGGCAATCTAGCTTCACGAGTGAAAACCTGTTGCAGAGGCACCAGTGACTTAAGTTCGTTGGAGCAGAAGCCATGAAAGTATTTATAGAACAGACAAAGGGAGGCCACATCTCGTCGGTGGGGAAGCGGCTGTAGTCGAGTCGACAAGTCGGTACCTATCACATTACTGATTCTCCTTTGGAGCCTGTCGAGAATACTGAGATGAACAGCAGGGGCGCCTGACCATATATGGAAGCAGTATTCCATGCACGGACGAATGGTTGATTTGTATATATGCAGGATGGATTCAGGCGAGAAAAACATCCTGGCCCGACACAGTGACCCAACCTTCTTATCAGTGGATTTAGCTATGGACTCAATGTAGTGGTTCCATTTGAGATCAGAAGAGAGGGTAAGGCCGAATAGATTAATCCTACACTCTGACCTTGATGTGCCTCTCAAATGGGTAAAGAGCTGAGTCGTTTGAACATTGATAAATTAATATACATACTAGACTTGCACTCTTTGTCTATTGAACATTTTTGATAATACATATATATATATATATATATATATATATATATATAATTTGTTTAATTAATATTGAGCATCAGGAAGAGACAACTGAAGATCCTGGGACATGCATTGAGGAAAGAGGGCTTGGAAATCCTGATACTAACAGGTCAGATAGAGGAAAAAAAGAGAAAGCAGCAGGTAACATACTTGAAGGACCTGATCAGGTGGATGACAGAATGGAGGTTGCATGGTGTAACAGAAGAGGCGTGCTAAGAGCCACCAGGAATAGAGAGAGACGTAGAAAGCCATGATCGCCTACGTCCTGAAAAGAACAGGGCACATAGAAGAAGAAGATATATGCCAACTGTTTATAAATTTTAATGTGGATATAAGTGGGGGATCAAATCTATATTATAATCAATATAAAAACTGATCCCTCATTTTGTGGACATGCTAGTTTCTATACATTTATACTCTAGATTTATGGGCTTCAGCTCGTGGATGGCAGAGTGGGGTTTGGGTGATGTAACAGGAGAAAGCATGCTAAGAGCCACTAGGGATAGAGAGACATGGAAAGCCATGATCGCCTACGTCCTGAAAGGACAAGGTACATAGAAGTAGAAGAAGAAGATTCATATTCTTGAAACAGAAGACCCCTTCCCTAACAGAAAGAAGCGCTGTTACTTGCATTTGGCAACTTGAACCGCTCATCCATCCTGACGACAGTTTTAATAAAATCAACAAGAATGTTTAACATTTAACATTGTCTAACACCATGACTGTTTTTTTTATTTCTTTTCTTGGCTCTTACTACGTGTGAATCTAGATTGAAAAAACTGTGTTAAAATAATATGGCGTTGTCCTTCGTTTTTTAATCCTTTTTTAATTAAGAAAAATGCCATCAAAATATTCTAAAATAATTCAACAGTCACATTTGCTACAACTCCTGAAAAATTTTAAACAAGAAGCTAGAATCCTCTGATGCTCTAACAGAAACAATTATTATATATACTAGCAGTATAGCCCGGCGTTGCTCGGGTGTAATGAAAGCTTTAAAACTAATCCATGGTCCTGGAGCTCAGACTCTTTCGACGTTGGCACGAAACACTAAAAAGCAATAGTTGTTTCCAGTTAAAGCGAAACCATAGACTGAAAGAAAAATGAATGGATGTAAGTCAAATTTTGATTTCCTGGTATCGATATAAAATAAGTTGTTTTCGTCGTAAACTGAATTTTAAAGGCTACATAAGTCCTCTGAGTAAATGGTATCATGGCTGAGACTAAGAACTATAATTATACCTACTTAGAGCCAAACCCGAAGCAAAAACTAAAATAAAAGGGCTGCAAAAAATACAGACATACAGACAAACACACACACACACACACACACACACAAACATCTTGCCTTTTATATATATATATTACCGATTTTCTGCACTATTGCAAGAATATCGTTTCTTAGGTCTTTGTCTATGAGTGTATGAAATTTGAGTAAAATCAGACCACTCCTTCTATAACCCGATTTTTTCGATTATCGATTTTCGATATTTATCGGAGGTACTTCGACACAAAACCTAGCTAAGAACACTCGCAGACGCTTATAGTACAAGTGTGTAAATTTTCAAGAAAATCGGTTCAGCCGTTTCGGAGTCTATCGGTAATGGACACACACACACACACACAGACGAAGTTCTATTTATAAATAACTTTAGATATATTCATGTGTGTGCTAATTTTTTCATGGTCGTTTTGCAAATATATTTTAGTTATCAGTGTATAGCTATTTATATATTTCCTGCGCATTTATTTATTTATCTTTATATTTTCTGTGAAGGGAGATAAATGAACTTATGTTAGTAAATTTATGACTTATTACTTCCCTTGGCTTACTTTAATAATCTATAGATAAAATATTTGATTCAGAATTAACCGTTTACTTGATCAGTCACTTTACTCCTACATTTCTTCGACTGCAGTCTTATTTGTTCAAGCTTTTCATGTGAGGCACTCAGACACCTTTGTTTATTATTGCTTCAACTTGCACTTAAAATAGGCTTTGTCGTTCTGTTGCTAATGTTTGTCGTCTGAGCGATATTTTCATTTCATTGTTATATTCAACATATCAATTGTTTAACATGAAAAGATATTGAAGAAAATGCGATTCATATAATTCCAGGAGAAATCAATGAATCACAGATTACATTGAACGCACATAAGATTTTAAGAGAACGAATTAAACGGTTCATTTGTTTCTACTTTAGTTGTGAATTCATTACCTCCGCTTTATTTAATCTCAGTAAATTGCTTCAAGACTTTTTATTTTATCTCACTATTAAAACTTGCTAGCGATTGCCGTAATTTTTACTGCACCAGTTCATTAGTAATGCAGTCATTACCATAAATCAATTTAGCCTATAGGCATACACATTTCTTCCAAGTAACTAACCAACATAAATAAGCAATCTCGCCGTCATGACTGTAAATGACCCTCAACATTCACTCTAAACTGGTTGGGGCCTGTGTTGCGAGCAAATAGACTCTGAAGCGCTCAGAGGTTTTACATCGGACAAGCAAACGACTATGAGTTGCATGGAAGTGCAACTGGTTTCATCCGAGCATAGAACACCATTCGACACTGAAGGTAAACCTCCCGTAATATCAATGATGACATACGCGGTATGGTGACGTAAACGGAAGTTTGGCTATACGCACGCGTTTCTGTAGTTCTGGTTAAATTGAACAATTCACAACAGACCGTACACAGCAGTTATTTTTAGACTAAAGGTCATCCAGCATAAGGCACAAGAGCAAAAGGTGGTAAAATTTGAAGCTATTGGGGAGCTGGTTAATATTTCTTTTATTCGGTCTTGTGTCATACATAACCGAACTCCCTAAAGATTACAAGGTTTATGCAGAATTATCATCATCAGAAGTCTTTCATCAGAATGTTGGTTGTCGGCAGGTTGGAATTGTGTGGAAAAGTGTAAGAATAAAATATACATTTTTCGTGTTAAAATAGAAATTTATTAAGGGAAAAACTAACGTAAGTTGTAGGATTTAACGTGCAATTAGAAACATTATTAAGGGTAGAGTTCGTACAAAATGTTCGTAGTAGTAATTGTTGAAAGGGATAAGGAGAAAGAGAAAGAGGACAATGTCCGAGTCGCTTGAAGCTGAAGTTACATTTTAGATGTTTCGTCCCGCAGCTTTCATCTGACTCTGTGATTGACTGACACTGATGAAGTTCTTTTATTGTTATATAATTTCTTTTGCACTTACTCTCGAAGTTCTTTTGGTCTTGCAAGTCGCTCCCATTTTCTTTAAGCACATGGTCAATCCTTTTTTCTATTAGGGAAAAACCGGGATTTGACACGACATTGTGAATTTTTGTAAAAGTGAAGAAGAAGGTTGATTTTAATTAATAAATTATCCGCTACAGATTTACTGAATGAGGTTGTAAAATAGGCGGTCGTAGAAAGTGAAGATCATTAAAATATAGAGGATTTAACCTTATATTGACGCGGTTAAAATTACAGAGTCGAGGTATACATCCATGTGGGTGTTTGTTCCACACTGTAATGAAACTTAGCAACCTGTTTGGGTGGAACTCTTTTCTTACGAAAGGAGGATTTTGGGAATAAGTATGATTCAGTCATGTGGACGGATAAACATCGGTCCTGGATGTAAATGTTCGAATAAGTGGCATGAAAGAATAGAAATCGTCTGGACATTTGCCATGGAAATAGCAATAGGTATCTGATGTTACTTGTCATACGCGAAAATCGTTATCGAATTTTTAACGCTTTCGAAGCTGGTAAGTGAGTATTTCGCGGCTCCCAGCCGAGATATACCATCAAAATTTAATTTTTTGGTCTAATCTGAGAATACAAAGCATGGCAAAAAAAGTCGAGTACTTTCTGGAGAGACCCAAAAAAGGTAATCATTTTTCCAGTCAGATACCATAATTGCCGTAATCCATACTAGAAAAATCTCGAGGCCTGTCTTTGCCACTCTTCCAATGTCTCTATCTTGATAAACAACCGTCCAGAACCTGATCTACGGATGTAGAAATAATTCTTTGACACTTTCTTCCAACAATACTCACACTGGTTAGCAACTGCCCTTCCTTCCCTAGGTGCCATGAGTACTACAAGCTTGGCAATCATGCCTCTTTTTGAGTTATGATTGACTTTGAGAAGAATTCCTGCCGTATGCTGTCGTTATTTTTTGGGGTTGACTGGTTGACAACCAAGACTCTAAGACTGAATATATTCTACTATTTAACTTATAGTCAGTCAGTTGTGCCATACGTGATACATGCCTTTGGGCGATCATGTCTCGAAAGAGACATGACTGGCTGGGCATAAGATTATTCCGCAGTAGGTTGACATTACTTTCTGCGGTAGACCGGTTGCCAGCCAAGGCTATAGAACCCAGTCTGTCCTGTTATCTGACTCATAGGTAGAGGGGCAAGAGATATATTATATTATTAAGTAGTAATTAGTAGGGGATCAGTATATTACTTCAAAACAATATAAAAATGATCCCCCACTTTATGCCCAATAGAAGTCTTAATTATGACTTCAACTATTCAGTCAGTCAGTTAAGTGCCATACGTGATACACGCTTGGACGATCATGTCTCGAAATAGACATGACTGACTGGGCAGAAGATTATTCCGCAGTAGGTTGCCACTGCTTTCTGCGGTAGACTAGTTGCCAGCCAAGACTATAGAACCCAGTCTGTCTTGTTATTTAACCCATAACTGGAGGGAAGAGACGGATTAATATCTTTCCTAAGGGTATTTTCTCGTAAGTGAATGCAAGGAATTCAACTGGAATTCGAACTCGGCACCACGAGTTTTCGTTCCGTGTCGATATCCAATGCACCACAACGCACATCCATTTTACTTATAGCTGAGGAGAAAATATGGCTTCATCTCTTTCCCATGGATATTTGCCTTAAGTAAATGTAGCGAACTTGATCGGAATTTGTATTCGAAGCGCACATCCAAACTTGCATTACCTGGTATTTCGAAGCGACCAAACATTTAGTTACCAACCAGGCTCAATGTTGCTTAATAAAGCCGGTGTTTCAACGTGATATGGTCGTATGCTGCATATATCGTATCCAGATCAAAATCAGGATCGTTCTACAGGAGAATAGAATTTTATTTTTTGCTATGTAAATGAAGCGGTGCTAAAAAAATAACTTTTCATCACTCCTACTCAGAGCTATTTTATAATTTTCGTTAGTAAATATGTTTGTATTCATTGGAAACAGAAACAACTGGTCAACTCAGTCCAACTCGGTCCAACACTCTTTCTACTTTACAAAAATAATCTGCCTAAGAATAAATTCCGATCATTTGTAAATATTTAAGCTGATGATACAATGGTATCATGAATAGAGAGTCCCGATCATCGAGCACATATTGGGCTTTAGGCTGAATCCAGACCCCAAGTGAAGCTCGCACGACTGATCCATCGTTAAGATGCTAGAAAAATAGTTGGTTCTCTGTACCGATCCAGTAAAGACTCGACTGCCTAAGAGTAGACTCCGATCATTTGTGAATATCTCGGCTGATGATACAACGGTATATCGTTAATCGTCTCATACACTAGATGATCAGAGCCTGGTAGCTGATCTCTCCCTTGACCTTAAGCTAACAGCCCAGTGCGGCTGGTCACGTTCAGAGCCTCGAAAGACCAAACTTCCATCAACACCGAAGTGACCCGGGTGTTCTTTCAGGGAGACCCCGTGCACTGAGCGATAACTGGGACTCAAGCTCAACTCCAAGCTTAAGCGGAACTCGTACATATACCCCATCGCTAAAAATACAGTTCTCCGTAAGGACCTGACTCGTCTTGTTATCTTCTACTTTTACAAAAGACAAATCAGGCCAGAAATGGACCTCTGCAAAATTGGCTGGTCACATTCAATGCCTGGAAAGATCAAACTGGTTATCTTCCATCAACACCGAAGCGGCCTCGGTGTTCTTTCAGGGAGACCCCGTGCACTGAGCGACAACTGGGACTCAACCCAAAGTGGAACTCGTACATATACCCCATCGCTAAAAATATAGTTCTCCGTAACGATTCAGTAAAGACCTGACTCATTTAAAGGGAGAGAAAAATACGAACGTAAGCACTGAGAGAAAATGCTGGAGATGTTAAGAGGATACATTTGAAAATCTCCGGCATTCGACGTGTCTAGAAATACAGCTCAGAAGATCTCATTCAATTTCCTAACACTGTTGTCTCGGTTTTTACCATTTGTTTTTAAATATTCCACATTTTGACAACAGAAAACCAAACTAGTTACATTACATCATCAGCGATCGGACCCTAAGTTATCACTTATCCCGTTGAATAGAGAGTCCCGTTCACTGAGAGCATACTAGGCTTTAGACTAAATCCAGACCCCAAGTGAAGCTCGCAAGACCGATCCATCGCTAGAAAAATAGTTGGTTCTCTGTACCGATCCAGTAAGTACCCGACTCGCAATTAACATTTATCTATTTTATAATTTTCGCTAGAAACAGAAGCAAATTAGTCGATTAAAAACTTAACTTAGCGATTAAAGTTTATTCCTATACTCGCCCACGGTCGATTAAAAATCTCGCAATGAAACGTATCTCTTCAAATATAGAAAAAGAAAATCTGATTCCTTTTACAACCTAAAAGTATGCCATTGAAGATTTACAAATTACTTAGAATGACCTACAATGACATTATCTAACTCTTTTTCTCGCTTTTATCGTCCCGGTCAGTGTAAACATTCGTTTAATTAACCCGTTCCAGAGTAGAGCCAAAATGTCTCTGTCGCCCAGATTAAAAACGCTCACAGATTTTTAGAAACTCATTTGGAAAAATATTATCCTTGACTCAAGATTCACGATATGTTTACGTAAGGTGACTATTAAGAAAGTGGAGTCGGTAGAGTAAAGTGATTTTAGTGGGAGTAAATTTTCTCTCGCTCTCGACCGCCGGTCGAGTGATTTCTTTTGCAAATCTCAAAAGTTGTACACACACACACACACACACACACACACACCCTGATTGAGCACTCTGGAAAAATAGTAGACTTTGATAAACAGTAGCTACTCTGACGTGTACGAATCGTTCATTCAGTGAAATGAATTAGAGCACTCTAGCTATTGGGCGCGTATAATGATATGCGCTAAAATGTCTGCCTACTTCCACCGAACGCCCATAGCCCAGGAGTAGATTCGCCGACTAACGCCATTTCGGTCAGGTTTCATTCCTGGGTAAAAAAGCAATTAGAATCTAACCGTACTGATGAGCTGTGATACGGCGAAACAGATCTGTTTGCGGATGACAATATATATATATATTCTAATTCGGAAGATAACCGATTAGGTTACCTACCTTGCTTTCAACCTTTTTCGGTATCTTCAGGCGTTTTATGTTAACTGATCATCCAACATTTTTCGAACGCATGACAAGAACTTCCAGAACGCATAACCGGAAGTTTAAAATAAGTAAGGAGCTGGTCAAAACTAGCAAAATAATATTGTAAACCCTTGCATTCGGGTTTGTATGAGACTAGAATATATTTTCTAAAGTTTTTACATCAGGACATTACTTCGGATCTTTCATTTAACAACCATTCTTCGTTCTGGAAATGAATTTGGAATCTGGAGACATCTGGAGACATCACCACCGTTGCAAGGCCAGGCCTTTTTAAAATTCTCAAGATTATATAAGGATCTTTGCTATTTTTTATTTTAATCTCAAGGAGTGGTTAACTAGCTTGGTACAGTTTTAAAGATTTCTTGCTTGAATGTTGACTTATGCTTGCACTATCGTATTTTAAAGTGTCCTTCAATACATCTTACATATATTTTTCTCTGTCAATCTGTATCTTGAACTACTGCTTTGTAGAAAAACTCAATCTAGTACTCTGCGTATAATTGATAAAGTTTGGTACAATAGTGGAAAGTTCATTCGAACGATTACCATGAAAGTTTGCATTGAAAAGTCACTAGAGAAGCTAACACATCACTCAGCCTAACATATAGATGGCATTACAGATTAACGAAACCCATGTGGTTTTATGAAGTACTAGCCTTCAAATGGCATGTGACAAAATTTGGGCCCGATCGGATTATTAGTTTACAAATTACAGTTATTTAAGTGAAATGACTGTTGCAAATTTTCAAAACAATGGAAAAATCTGAATTTTGTGTGTTGATAAAGCATTGCTTTCTGATGAAAAAAAAGCAAGTGCCATACATGATACACACTTTAGGCGATCATGTCCCGAAAGAGACATGAATGACTGACTGGGCAGAAGATTATCCCGCAGTAGGTTGTCATTGTTTTATGCGGTAGACTGGTTGCCAGCCAAGGCTATAGAACCAAATCTGTCCTGTTATTTAACCCATAACTGGAAGGAAGAGACAGATTAATACCTTTCCCAAGGGTATTTGCACGTGATTGAATGCAACCGGAAGTCGAACTCGGTTCCCCGATTTCTTGTTCCGAGCCGATATTCACTGCACCACAACATCACATTTGTCACTAGTGATCACTCCAAAAACGATGATGTTGACTGGATATATCATCCAACTCTTTTCTATTCCGCTGCACTGTCCTCATTTTAACACCTAAACACTCCGAAATATTCGTCTTGCAGCTTCTGGCAAGAATGGCATGGAATACAGTAGACTGTTTCCAAATTTCTGGTGGCGTGAATTGCGCCATCAAATGGTGGCAAACTGATCCTACGATGGCGTACAGTTGACAAAATGAAAACGAAAGCGCATGCGCAGAATTGAAAATATAAAATGTCGACAATCTCTGTATGTAAAACAACGGTAATCCGTAAATGGATAATCCGTCAATTTAAGAAATTATTTTTTTACACGCACTGCTAGCAAAAACTAAAAATCTCTCCAAACGAAAGAATGCAAGTAAAAAATGTCAAATGCCAGATTAGTATCCATTAACTGCTTCAAAATTGCTAAATGTTTACATATATATATATATATATATATATATATTGTGTGTATTTTGGCAGCATGTTTTCATTAATACAGGTTTCATTGAATAATATATACAAGTTCTGTCTATTTATTTTGTGTAAGATCCGTTCGTATGATCTGATTAGCTTGATAGTGTTGTCATGGAAAGACGACAAGAAATCGCAATAATTGTTGATTTTTTATCAGGTCTGAGCTTTCGGCTTACATAAGCCATTATCAAAGGATGAACATTTAATGTTCAGTGAACATAGAACATTTAAATTATTATTAACAGAGTGGAGTTATACAGAGAAAATTAGACAGGTCCATTTTTTGTGTCGCACATAGCTGTAGGCCGAGAAGGAATGGTGGTAGTGAGTTTTTGTTCAATTGAGTGTATAGTGGCATGAGGGATTGGTCTGGGAACTGCTGCTACTATGGTGTAGGGGGTAAGTATAATAACTATGACCTCTCCCATAGATTATAGGCATTGAAGTATGTTAGTGGAGGTGTCGAAATTTATTTTATTTAGGCTAGGTTTAAACTGTTTGATGTAGATAGCTTCTAGAATTTTAAGTTTTCGTTTATTATTTTCTTGTCTAAGTATATGCATATTTTCAACAAGTGTTTTCCTAAGAAGTGTGTGTTGATAGCCGTGGTGTTTTAAATGTCGGAATATGTTAGAATTTTCTTTTAAGTGCAATGTAAGTCTCCGCGAAAGCATGTTAGTAGTATGTCCAATGTAGGTATTATTTAGTTTGTTAGAGATACATTCTCGAAAGGGGCATTTAAATTTATATACTACATTGTTTTTTTGCAAATCGCTAACGGTGGGGGAGGCGTCGTTGCGGACGATTGAGTTGGATGTTGTGGATTTAGCGTAATATATGATAAATTTAATTCTTTTGTTGGGGTCTGTCGGAGAGATATTAGTGTTTATGAGTTTTTTTAGGATATTTTCAACTAGTTGGTAGTTGTTGTACATTTGGCTACGATATAAGAGAGTGATATGTTTGGGGTTGGTTGGGCTATTACCATGTGTATATATATGTGTATATATATATATATATATATATATATATATGTGTGTGTGTGTGTGTGTGTGGATGGGTGGGGATGTATATTTTTGTGCGTTTGTGTATTTGTGTGTGTGTATGCGTATTTGTTTTAGTTTTTCTCCTTTTCTACCAATGTCTCAGTCACTAAAATTCACTAATGTCTCAATTACTAAATTTCACGGATGAACTTAGCTCACTGGTGCCCCCTATATATGAATTTACTCGAGCCACAAGATTAGCAAGTAGGTCACACTCTTTTACTATGAAACCAATAAATTGTAAACGCAAATTCTACTCCATCAGCTTCTTTTCTCGCACTTCTCGCCTGTGGAAAACCCTTCCGTTTACTTACTTCCCCGACAGCTACAATCTCCAAGAATTCAATTGTAAAGTCAATAGTCATCTCCTATCTGACTAACCTGCATCCTCTCTCTCATGCTCCTTTCTCCGTCCACACCATTCTCATCAGTATTCTCATCCTTATCTTACCCTCTTCCTGACACCCCCTATAAACTGACATTCTTTCTAATAACTTTACTCCTATCTAACCACCTGCACAACAGTGGCAGTAAAATGGCTTGCTTGGGGAGATAAAAAAAGGAACTATTTTCATTTCCTTCAAAATTTATCTCCCTGCCAGTCGTTTTTAGATTTTTCTAGAATGATTTATCTAAAAGTCATAAAAAATAGAAAATTCTGACAATCTATGAGGTTTCCTTCGTGCATTTATTGATGTTTTTTATTGTTCTTTGAGGAGCACGCGTGAAGTATTTTACAATGAATATCATTTAAATAAGCGATTCATCTGAATGCGGCATGTTATTTTTTCATTTATTTTTTTATTTTTTATTTTTTTTTTTTTTTTTTGCTTACTGTTTGGCGGAGTCTTTTGTTTACCCAGCGTTCATATCGGATTTATTTATTCATTTATTTATTCATACACTTTTATTTGTAGTTGTAACTTCTTTATATATATATATATATATCTTATAGTAGGATATTTTTGCTTGGTATTTGATGAAGTTACATTTTTGTTATCTTAACCTATTTTCCTATATATTTCATTGTTTTACCAATAAACAATCTTCTTCTTCTTCTTCTTCTCTCCCTCCCTTGTCTTAATTTTCACTTGTCTTCTTCTCTCCCTCCCTTATCTTCTTTTTCTCTTGTTATCGTCTTCTTCTTCTTCTTCTTCTTCTTCTTCTTCTTCTTCTTCTTCTTCTTCTTCTTCTCTCCCTCCCTTATCTTCTTCTTCTCTTGTTATCTTCTTCTTCTCCCCCTTCCTTCTCTTCTTATTCTTTTGTCTTCTTCTTCTTCTTCTTCTTCTTCTTCTTCTTCTTCTTCTTACAACATTTCATTTTCTGTACGATCACCGAAATTAAGCAACGCCGAACCTGGTCAGTACTTAGATGGGTAGCCGCTTGGGAAAACCAAACTTGTTGGTGCAAAGAATAACAGCTCAAAATTGTCAATCAAAAAAACCCAGTTCTATATCCAGTTGGGTTCATTCTATTCGCTCATGCGCAAATAGCCTTGGGAAAGATATAAATCTACCTCTTCCCCTTATGTAGGTTAATTATTAAAACTAAATTATTTTTATTTTAAAAGAATCTTGCAATTTAAAAATATTTTCCGTCTTTAAATAAACTGCAAAGGGTATATATATATATATATATATATATATATATATATATATATATATATATATACACAACCGGCCATAATTATTAGGCCACTCCTGTTTTTAAAAGAAATTATGAATTTCATACTATTTTTAAGTGGATAATTCTAAATGAAAATAGAATGGCTTTTTTGTTATTATTACTTTGCAAAATTTTACAAATCAAGGAAGCAAAGATGAACTCATCCGAATCATCCTAAATTTTCTTCATTCTTTCATTGATGAAACTGCAATATAGGTAATTATTAAATATTTATAAATTCATTTGATGCACATGTTATTGTGCAGTATTAACAAAAGAACCATCCATTCTATTTTCATTTACAATTATTCACTTGGCAATAAATACTAAAATTAGTATGAAATATATATTTTTTAAAAAACACCGGGATGGCCTAATAATTATGACCGGTAGTGCATTTTCTGATAGCAAACAGCCTACATAGGGTCAATAAGCCGTAAAAATCACACCAAACTTGTTGTTTTCCATTTATCACGATATTTATATAGAGTTAGCTACCTCAACACCGTTTCTGTCGAAGCAATTCCCAATCTTTGTGTTCTGAATGAATAAAGTTTCACTGGCAATTTTTCAATATGATTGCTCCTTCATCTTTTTTCTTCTTCTACTTACTCACTCTTTCTCTCTCTCTCTCTCTCTCTATTTATCTATCTATCTATCCCACATCATGTCTTATTTTTCTTAGTATCCCTCTTTAAGATTTTACTTTCTGTCAGCCTTCCTTAATATTTTCCTTTATTTCTGTTTTCTTCATTTCTCACTTTAGTCTTTCTCTTTCTCTCATTTTCTCTCTCTCTCTCTCTCTCTCTCTCTCCCCTCACGTTCTTATTTTTCTCTATATCCCTCTCTACGTTATAACTTTCCCTCACCCTCCCTCAATCTCTTTCCTTATTTCCTTTTTCTTCCTTTCTTGTTTTAGTTTTACTCTTTCTCTCATTATTTGATCACATCGACCGTCTCTCTCTCTCTCTCTCTCTCTCTCTCTCTCTCTCTCTCTCTCTCTCTCAATTTCTGAATTATAATTTTACTTACCCCCTTTTTATTACTTTCCTTTCTTTTCTTCTTTTCATAGAAGTTCTTGAGAATAATGGTCTAGTTGATATCTGGAACCGTCATTGTCATAAGATAAGCATTCCTTGATAGTGTCTTCTGTCCGAATTGTCACACAAATACCCAAGAACTGACTAAAATTTCCGGAATCTTTGATTGAGAATAAGACCTGCCGCTTATTGACATTTTCTTTTTTAGAGAGAGAGACAGAGAGAGAGAGAGAACAGGGTGCATTATTGTTTTGTATTGAGAAAGTATATTAGGATAACATCACCACCTTCAGTTCTGTTAGCTTTGGCCGTAATGGGAGTTGGTTATAGTCACGGTAAGCTTTAAGTGGCCAGTTTATTCGGACACATTTATTTGTCATTCCCACACTAAAGAAATCTACACATATATAAACACAAAGACATGCACTTCGTCTCAAGAAATATTGACTGTATGTATGGCAATAGAGATGAGGACAACAGTCCAAACAATGTAAATAGTGTAAATAGTTACAATTCCTCATTTCAGAAATATAGACTGTGAATATGGCAATAATGATGAGGACAACAGTCCAAACAATGTAAATAGTGTAAACAGTTACAATTTCTCATCTCAGAAATATAGACTGTGAATATGGCAATAAAGATGAAGACAACAGTCCAAACGATGTAAATAGTGTAAATAGTTACAATTCCTCATCTCAGAAATATAGACTGTGAATATGGCAATAAAGATGAAGACAACAGTCCAAACAATGTAAATAGTGTAAATTGTGACATTTTCTCAACTCCGAAATATAGGCAGATATTGTAGAAACTGGAATTAAAATCAAATCAGTGACGGTGTCTTATCCTAAGTTCATCATAAAAAATTATAATATAAAATTATTAAATCTCAAACATTTCAAGTATCTCATTAAATGGATCAGATATATCGAATTTAGTATAAGGTGTAAAGAAAATTGAACAAAGGATAGTCTCTCCAAACACCGCAGGTTACTACAAAATCAAAACGTCAAGCTAAAATCTCGATTTATATACTTAAATAGTCTCGTCCGATCGAGACTTTCATATGGTGCCACACTTGTTCAGAAGTATCTAAACTGTCAGTTGTATATGACCGCTTTCTCGGAATCAATGGTTAAAAATGTCTTCGAGTGAACGGAGCGTGTAGGTCTTAGCGATGATCATCGTTCTTCGAATCATCTGTACTTGCGCTACAGAATCCCAAAGAAAGAAATGTGCCGAATAACAGCAACAGCTAAAATGAATAGCACATGAAATTCGAATAGAGAAAGTCATAATCAATATGTTGACTTTCCACACGACTCTGACCAAAAGGTTAGGAAGGAATCTCTCTCATCGTTTATAGGGAAAAATAATGCAAACTACTGTACTCGAGAAACTTATTTTTCTGAAATTTTTAGCTGAACCCTTTTTCGCAGTGTTATTTCCGCTTGTCAAATAATGGCTGCCAAATGATGACCTTGTCTGACCCCGGCTGATTAACAATGCATCTACACACATGCAAATGATTTAATTCATATTTATCCCTTTTTATTTTCTTCAATTAGTTTTTTTTTTTCAACTATTTTTTTCAGATTTTACACGTTTTGTAACAAATATTCTGACTTTTAACTAAACTCACATTGCGATTGACAATAATACCACCAGTAATAATATCTTTCGCTCCGAATAAAACTCTTCTCTTGTCCAAAAGACCGATAGCCCAATCATAAACGCAAAACCCGAGATAAAGCTCTACTCATGTTCAAAAGATCGGACGCCCAATCCTAAACATGGAAACCCGGGATAAATCTCTACTCCTGTTCAAAAGATCGGACGCCCAATCCTAAACAGGAAACCCGAGATAAAGCTCTACTCCTGTTCAAAAGATCGGACGCCCAATCCTAAACAGGAAACCCGGGATAAATCTCTACTCCTGTTCAAAAGATCGGACGCCCAATCCTAAACAGGAAACCCGAGATAAAGCTCTACTCCTGTTCAAAAGATCGGACGCCCAATCCTAAACAGGAAACCCGGGATAAAGCTCTACTCCTGTTCAAAAGATCGGACGCCCAATCCTAAACAGGAAACCCGGGATAAAGCTCTACTCCTGTTCAAAAGATCGGACGCCCAATCCTAAACAGGAAACCCGAGATAAAGCTCTACTCCGGTTCAAAAGATCGGACGCCCAATCCTAAACAGGAAACCAGGGATAAAACTCTACTCTTGCCCAAAAGACCGATAGCCCAATCGTAAACGCAAAACTCGGGATAAATCTCTACTCCTGTTCAAAAGATAGGACGCCCAATCCTAAACAGGAAACCAGGGATAAAACTCTACTCTTGTCTAAAACACCGATAGCCCAATCGTAAACACGAAACCCAGGATAAATCTCTACTCCTGTTCAAAAGCTCGGACGCCCAATCCTAAACAGGAAACCCGGGATAAAGCTCTACTCCTGTTCAAAAGCTCGGACGCCCAATCCTAAACAGGAAACCCGGGATAAAGCTCTACTCCTGTTCAAAAGATCGGACGCCCAATCCTAAACAGGAAACCCGAGATAAAGCTCTACTCCTGTTCAAAAGATCGGACGCCCAATCCTAAACAGGAAACCCGGGATAAATCTCTACTCCTGTTCAAAAGATCGGACGCCCAATCCTAAACAGGAAACCCGAGATAAAGCTCTACTCCTGTTCAAAAGATCGGACGCCCAATCCTAAACAGGAAACCCGGGATAAAGCTCTACTCCTGTTCAAAAGATCGGACGCCCAATCCTAAACAGGAAACCCGAGATAAAGCTCTACTCCGGTTCAAAAGATCGGACGCCCAATCCTAAACAGGAAACCAGGGATAAAACTCTACTCTTGCCCAAAAGACCGATAGCCCAATCGTAAACGCAAAACTCGGGATAAATCTCTACTCCTGTTCAAAAGATAGGACGCCCAATCCTAAACAGGAAACCAGGGATAAAACTCTACTCTTGTCTAAAACACCGATAGCCCAATCGTAAACACGAAACCCAGGATAAATCTCTACTCCTGTTCAAAAGCTCGGACGCCCAATCCTAAACAGGAAACCCGGGATAAAGCTCTACTCCTGTTCAAAAGCTCGGACGCCCAATCCTAAACAGGAAACCCGGGATAAAGCTCTACTCCTGTTCAAAAAACCTATAGCCTAATCCTAAACACAAAACCCGGGTAAAAAAAACTCTAGTTCTATCCAAAAGATCGGAAACTCAATTTCTAAAAACAAATTCCAAGATTAAAACTCTACTCTTGTTAAAATGATTGGAAGTCCAATCCTAAACAGGAAACCAGGGATACAACTCTACATCTTTTCACAAACGGGAAAGAAGAGTGAATAGTTTGAAAACATGAAAAAAAAAATGTTTTTTTTATGTTTCTTTTTTGTTTTGTTTTTTTATCGTAATAGTTTCTGATCATTTTTTTTTATTTGTTAGTTTTTTATACATGAACGATGAGATGGACTATTTAATTCCTGAAATGGCCCCTGGAAAGCAAAATTTGCTGAGTTGATCACTATCATCTCCACTATCACAAGGGGCGTATTTGAAATTTACAATTAACATTATTAGTATTATAAAGTTAGGAACCTTGGTGTGGTTTGAGTTGATCTAGTCACTTTGATCACTCGCGAGTTAGATCCTCACTAGGTGCACTGTACATATGGGTCATATGTACTAAATAAAGTTACGTATAATAACAATGGGCTAATGGTAAGTTCGATTCTCACTGGGTGTCCTATACATTTGGCCACATCTAATCTACGTTTAGAACCGTTTCAGGGATTTTTCTTTCCGAGTCGCCAATAAAATGGACCACGTGCGGATTATATAAATACGCCATTTCAGATATTCAACAAAAAGTGATATTTTTTCGAACCGAACTGCTATTTCTCGTTTCATTTTCTTAATCCTATTCAACGAAAAAAAATGCATTACTAATTTAAACATTAACATTTAGTTAGTATTATTCAATGAAATTGGAAATTCTTCTTTTCATATGCGCCGTGTCGCTTCAGAACGTAGGCAGTCATGGCCCTCCATATCTTCCTATCTCTAGTAGCTCTTAATATATTTTCTCCTGTTACTCCACCCAAACCCGTTCTGCCATCCACTTAATCAAGCCTATCAAGTATGTTAGGCGTTGCTTTTCCGTGTCTCTCTTTCCCACTATCTGACCTGTGAGTATCAGATTCTCCAAGCCCTCCTTCCTCATTGCATAACCCAGGAACTTCAGCTGCCTTTTCCTGATGTCATCTATTAATTTCCGTTTCGTTTCCATCCTCTCCAAAACCTCAATCATATATTCCGTCTATGGTATCATCAACATCCTTCTGTAGCAGCACATTTAGGTTGGTTCAAGTCTCTCCTTCCTACCAGCATTCACTGCCATATTGAAGAACATATACTCCATAGGCCCTGGGTATGAGAGTAAACTGCATCCGGCAGCACGGCTTCTGATTTCGAGGTTGCAAGGAGCATAGAACCACCTCTTGATTGAGTTGTTCCCAGGTCTACCCTGACCCGGAGTGGAAGCAACTGTTAGGGTCCCAACTATGGGCAAATAGTTAACCCTCCAAATAGGGATCAAAACACTATGAAAGTATAAAAATAAACTTTTATAGAAATATATACATAAAAATAGACTTTTATAGACAAATATACATTTTTGAAGAAAAAATATTTCCAACAATACATTTTTGAAGAAAAAATTTATTACCATTAAACGTTTTTGAAGAAAACAAAAACAAATTATTGCCATTATATATTTCTGAAAAAAAAATTACTACCAGCAATACATGTTTAATACAAAACAAGAAGACATCTTCAGTTTTTCAAAATAAAATAAAAATAAAAATTAATTTTTTTTCTTCAAACACTGATTAAATCAAGCTTCTTACTTAACCGAACATTAATAAAATATCTTAAAACTCAAATATGTTGGCATTAAATAATCCATAGAGGTTGATATGCCGTTGAACAAAACTCAAACTCAAAAAAACTCCAACTAAAACATTTTGAAGGAAAAATGTTACCAACAAAATGTTTTTTAAGGTAAAGTGTTACCTACAAGGATGCGCGTTGTGGTGCATTGGATATCGGCTCAGAACGAGAATTCGGGGAGGCGAGTTCGAATTTCAGCCGAATTCACTGCATTCACTTATGCGCAAATACCCTTGGGAAAGGTATGAATCCGTCTCTTCCTTCCAGTTATGGGTTAAATAACAGGACAGATTGGGTTCTATAGCCTTGGCTGGCAACCAGTCTACCGCAGAAAGCAATGGCAACTGCGAGATAATCTTCTGCCCAGTCAGTTATGTCTCTTTCGAGACATGATCGCCCAAGCGTGTATCACGTATGGCACTTAACTGACTGACTGTTACCTACAAAAATATGGTTTTGAAGGAAAAATGTTACCAACAAAAATACGTTTTTAAAGAAACTAATGCTTTGGCATGAAATGACCCCAAGGGGTTGATATGCAGTAAAACAAACCCAACCAAACCATACATCACCTAACAATGCAGTACTCTATTCTCCGTTTCCAGCTCAATTTTTCCTGTCTCTCAAAATTCTATTCAGCTTATGGAATGCGTCTTTGGTCATGCCAATTCACCTTCGGATCTCAGTCTCACACTTTCCGTCCTCTGTTAGAACACTTGTCTTTGGGTGAGGAATTTTTGTTTGTTTTATTTCGGAAACGATATCCACTTTTTTTAAGATTATTTTTTTAATCATTTCCCCCACTCCCAAACACTGTGCGCAGAGTTACAGTGAGAGAAAAAAACAAGATACAGAGGGTATCGAATGGGGTCCAAAAAGATAGAAGATGGTAATAGACGTTACATTTAAATTTTTTTGGAGATTGTAGCTATCAGGGAAGCAAGAAAACAGAAGGGAGTTCCGCAGGAGGGAAATGCAAGAAAAGAAACTGTACGAGTAGAACTGGTCTTTATTGGCTCAGTGCAAATCTTTTCTAAAATATAAAAATCCTTTATATTTTTTAAACATAATGACATACTTTAAGGAATTATATTCTTTTGTGTTAAAATTATTAAAAGTGTTATTTTTAACACTTTCCCATCTTTCACTTTCCACTACTTTAAGTGATAAATAACTTGAAGAAAATCTGATAACCTTTTTATGAATGCACACGATTACTTTGCAGACATGCTAAGATACACATGTATACATCCAAATATTTCATTACTGACACCGAAAAAGGTATGAGTTTTTAAGTCATTACAATTCTCTACCCTCCTATCTTTCATGACCTGATTTTCTATTGGTTAATTGTGATAAACCCTCCGAAATTCCCCATTTAATTGTCTGGGTATGTTAACAATTGTGTTGTTTTTAAATTTCTACATATAATGATTTCTAATAGAAAAAATATTTCACTGCCTGACGAGATACTAATAAGCTAGGACTGAAACACAACGGGTGTTGCAGTAAACTGTTTTTTATTATAAACACTTAAAATTATAATAATATTACGACATAAATACTGTGCTATTAAGTATTGAGCACTCTTAATAAAGTAAATCCCTACAAACAGTGGAACGCTAACCTATTTGTTTATACTAATTCTAATATATATATATATATATATATATATATAGTCATCCGCAGACAGATCTGTTTCGCTGTATCACAGCTCATCAGTACGGTTAGACTCCGACTGCTTTTTAACCCGGATTGAAACCCGACCGAATTGGCGTCAGTCGGCGATTCTACCTCTGAGCTACGGGCGCTCGGTAGAAGGAGGCAGACTTTTTAGCGTGTATATTATCATTATACACGCCCAATAGCTGAGAGTGTTCTAATTCATTGCTGAATGAACGATGCGTGTATATATATATATATAAGTAATAGTAAAAGTATTTCCAGCGCATTCTGTATTAAATCCATTGGTTTGAACATTTATTTTGGGGTGAATAGTCTGTTTTTTCTATAATTAAACAGTAAAATTTTAATATTCACTCGCCTAAATATGAGAGAATGCTTGTCAGAAAAATATCTATCTTCCGACAAGGTTGGAACCCACAACTCCTATATACAGGGGAGATACTGTCACGAGATTTGATGTAAATTACAACTTAACCACAGATTACTTTTAATAAACAAATTTTGAATGTAGCCATATAAATAAAGATTTTCCTGGTTTCTTTAGAACATTAATTGCTGCTCTGGTTCGTATCCTTGTGTAAACAAATGTAATCGAAATTTTAGGGAAACTTACGAAATTGCTATTAATCATCATATTTATTTAAATTTATTTGTTTGAACATTATTTTTAATAAATTTAAATAAATATATCAGTTAATACATTTCATAAGTTTTCGTAAAATTTCGTATATATATATATATATATTACAATTCGACTGCAAAGAAGTAATATATAATATATATAATATATATATATTTATTATAAATTATATTTTAGAACATGTACAAATTATTATCTACTACAAAGTGTACATTTTGTTTCGACATTGAAAGGAGAATGTCTCATCAGGTAGTGCAAAGGGAGATGGAAAATTCCTTTCCTTATATCGGTAAAGTTTGTGTGAGAGGTAAGTGGGGTAGAGAAAGTGGGAAATCAGAATTTGAAGTTGTAAATTAGAATTTGAACAAAAAGAGGAAAATGGGGGAGATGGAGAGAGGTGGTTAATGGACATGTTGAAAAGTTTAGAGACAGGTTTAACCGTCGGATTTTTTCGATTATCGATTTTCGATATTTATCCGGGGTACCTCGACACAAAACCTAGCTAAGAACACTTGCAGACGCTTATAGTACAACTGTGTAAATTTTCAAGAAAATTCGTTCAGCCGTTTCGGAGTCTATATGTAACGGACACACAGACACACAGAAACATGCATACACACACACAAAGTTTCATTTATAAATAAGTTTAGATAATAAATATACATATATTTAATTTTATATTGAGCCCGTTTTAAATTAATGTTTTGAACGTTTGTTCATATTTTCTTCGATCTTTATTCCCTTGCATAATATATATATATGTTATATAATAGTCATCCACATACAAGCCTGTTTCGCTGTATCACAGCTCATCAGTGTGACTAAACACATCCACTTGCTTCTGGCCAGGATCGAAACTCGACCGATTTGGTGTCAGTCGGAGTCGCTACTCCCTAAGCCATAGGCACATGAAATCAGAGAAGGGAAATTTTAACTTGTTGTATAGAAGCAGCGTATACACACGCCAGTCACCGAAAGAACTCAATTCATTTCTGAAGAGTCACGCATATAGCAGAAGTGGAAACTGTTTTTAAAATTTTCTTCTCCAGAGAGTTCAATCGTAATGAGAGCATCTATGAACTGTAATTGTCATTGTACAAACTTAAATAGAGTGCGAAAGAAGTATTACCAAACAAGTAGTTTGAAAAACTATTTATGGAAACAAGACCAAGCAGGATACTTGAATTCTTAAAAGAAATCGGAATGTACTAAAAAATATGACTAGTGGAAGATTATTTCACACGCACATAGATATATGCATTTCTACCAACTTGCTATGTGGTTTCCGGCTTTCTCTTTTCCAATCTTTTCACTTTTTCTTTTTTTTCAATTGGAGTAGATCGACTAAACTATCGCCCGGTTCACACTCCACCCACGTCTATTGAACAGGTGAAGAGGCTCATCCCCTGTTCCTTGTTTAGGATGTGGCTTCCGGCTTTCTCTTTTCCAATCTTTTCACTTTTTTCTTTTTTTTCAATTGGAGTAGATAGACTAAACTATCGCCCGGTTCACACTCCACCCATGTCTCTTGAACAGGTGAAGAGGCTCATCCCTTGTTTCCTGTTTAGGATGTGGTTTCTGGCTTTCTCTTTTCTCTTTTCCAATCTTTTCACTCCTACATAGCCCTCTGCACACCAGTGGCGTTACCGCCTTGCTCGGGGTGATATGATTAAAAAAATATA